>PVKN010036673.1:0-11392 GCA_004027915.1 Capromys pilorides | reverse complement strand
GGAGCTTTCCTGGCACCATTTAGGAACTTAGGTAAATTGGCTGAAAGTAATTATAAATACTTGATCCTATTCTCTTGTTCCTATGTATGTGTAAATATAAGGTAAGATTTTTTTCCTAGCACATTCATCTTTTACAAAATTTACCCTATTCTTTATAACGTCTCACAAATTACTAGTTACTATTTAAGTTAATATAATTCAAACAACAACAATGAATGCCCACCCAACTCTGGGGAATATACATTCATTTGAAATGGTGTCTTGTCAATGGTGGCCTTTGCAAATTCCTCTAGGCCACCTGAGAGAATCAATAAGAGGAAAAAACAATTTAAAGTCAATAGTGTTTCCTAAGAGTGGGTTCTTAATACTATAGCTGTCGAACACCAAGTTGTTAAAGATCACTTATTTTATAAGATGGAGATCTGATTATGTTAGTTTTCCAAATTTGATAAGGCAGACTTTTTTATTTAGTTTTTCATTTTATGTATTTGGTATAGGATCTCACTATGCAGCTCAGACTCATAGTGATCCTTCCTCCTGTTTTCAGCCTCCTCAGTGCTGGGGTTACAGCTGTGCATCACCATGCCTGGTTTCTGTTGCTCACCCAGCCCCAGGGCGGGGCTGGCACAGCACCTGGGATGGGGGATTGAACCCCTGTCTCTGCACTTGCCAAAGCAGGTGCTTTAGTCCGTGGAGTTATCTCACTGGCCCTAAGACAGATTTTAAAATTTTTCTAATTTTATATAAAAGGGCATATGCGGCCAGAAATGGAATTCCTGCTGAGAATATCTTACATGACATCAGAAAGTATTTTCCTTAAAAATTTCAACTGTTTAGACAGCAAGAATGGGGCTGGAGAGATAGCTCGGCAGTCTAAGTGCATGCTTGTCAAGCTCAAGTACTAGATTTGATCCCCGGTGCACATGCTGTGCCAGTGGTTCTGGGCATGCCAGTGCCGGCCACTGAAACCAGACATGGTGATGCACACCTGTAATCCCATTGCTGCGAAGGCTGCAGATAGCAAGATCACTACAAATCTGAGCTGCGTATCAAAACCCTGTACCAAATAAATAGATTGCTTTTTTTATTTATGTGCCTAAAATACTCATGTATTTAAATTGATCAGAAACTGCTTTGGACCTTTTCTTTGTCACACATGTATGAAAGGTACCTTATATTTATACATATTTAGTACTTTGATGAGACAAGTTACTAGATTCTCAGGACAATAACTGTAACAGTAGTGATAAATACCTTACTAAATGAAAAACTTGGGTAAAAGGATTAACTTTTTTAGTATGTTATACTTATGTCTCAGTTACTCTTCTCTTTTTGCTGGGATAAATACCTGACATGCAAAATGAAGGAAGGAAAGGTTTATTCAGCTAACAGTCACTGGAGATTTCAGTCTATACTCAGCTGGCTCCAAGAAAGGAAATATGGCAACAGAGACGAAATTTGTCTCTGTCTCTCTTATGTTACATTCAGGCTATCCACCCCAGGTTGAGTGTAACACTGATGCCCATAATCCCAGTAGTACTAAGACCCATAATCCTAGTGGATCATGAGTTAATCTCAAACTCTAGAAGTCTCCGCCCCATGACTACATGAGGCTTTGGGGGGACAACTAGACACAAACCATAACAATTTAAGTACAAACATATTGTAGAATACCCTTTCATTTCAGTGTTTGCTTTACTCCAGGATCTTGATTTTTTCACTATATTCTTTACCCCGTACTCTCCCTCCTTGATCTATCTTTTTTTTTTTTTTTTTTTTTGTATTTTAGGGAAGGGTCTACAGGGTGTTCAGGTTTTCAATACTAGGTTGGACTCATAGTGATCCACCTGTTTACAGCCTCCCAAGAGCTGGGATTACAGAGGAGTGCTACCACCCCCATTCTCAACTGCAGTTTCAGCACGTCCTGGGGGGAGAGGGGCCGGCAGTGCGGGCCCTGGGGTCAAATCCTGGCCCCTGTGCCTGCTTGCAGGTGCTTGAATCTGCTGAACTGTTTGACTAGCCTCTTACTTTCTTTTATTTAGGCTGGAAATCAAATTTGAAGTTATTTACCTGCCCTTTTACTTATGTCAGGGTATGTAATACTACATAACATTACACTTTATAGTAAGAGCTATCTGCCACTACTTTTTTTTTTTAGATTAAGATACGCAGTTTAGCACAATAAAGCCTTTTAAAAAAAACTAACCTACTTTTGAAATTTAAGTTTAGAAATTTTCTGATATGTATACATGTGATAATAGTCTTATTTCACTCATATATATATATATATATATATATATATATATATATATATATATGAAAATGTCCCATTTTCAGAATACTTTCTCTGGGCAGATGTAGTGGCACACACCTATTAGCATACCACTGTGGGAGGCTAAGTCAGGAGGACTGAATTTTAATCCTAGCCTGGGTAATTTAGTGACATAGCAGGGCACTGTCTCAAAATATTACGAGTTACAGATATAATTCCTTGTGAATGCTCTGAGTAAAATCCTCACTACAAAAATGTTTTCTCTCAAGAATATATGTATCAAGCAGCTTAAAATTTTAAATACATTCAAAATTGATCCTGGACATTTAGACAAGATCTCTCTTTCTCTTTTTTTGGTGGCTGGCTGAGCCCACCCCCAGGGTGGGGCTGGCATGCCATATGGTGCCTGAGATCAAACCATGGTCCCTGTGCACTTGCCTAAGTTGGGATTACAGACAAGTGCCAGCACCCCCAGTCTCAATTGCAATCTCAGCGCACCCTGGAGGAGTGGGGCTGGGAAGGCAGGCCCAGGGTTCAAACCCTAGGCAGGCACTTTAGACTGCTTAGCTATCTCATTGGCCCTGGATAAGATATAACTTGATATCTTAACCCTATATACAAATACTGCCATGTTATGTAATTTTTCTCCATAAAATGAATTGCAAATTACTGAAAATCTTAAGGACCAATTTCAACCCCTTAGTAGTTTGTACATTTATTATACATTCTTATTTTTACTGCCTTTCTGAATACAAGATATTCGTAACTGGTTATTGTAGAGTCCTTATTTATGTTATGCTGAGTACTTTTCAAAAATACTGATATAGCCTCTCCCATGGCTGCTCATCGTTGGAAACACCTCATAGAGTAACACTGGTTTTGCTTTGCTGACAGGTCTATTTCTTAGGCCTGTTAGGCACTACAAGACAGCAAAAACTATGAAAGACCTAATAATTTTTCTTTTAACTTTAGATAATTGCAAATCCTAGAGGCTTGTACTATGAATATATTAGGAAATGAATGAACTTAATGCATGATAAGAGAAGGTGTCAGCAAGGCAGATCCATCTACCATAACTGCAAGGCTCCAAAAAGGTATTACTGGATGAAGTTGGATATGACAGTTGTCATTGTCCATAATTCAAGTGAAGATCGAAGAATTGTGGCAAGATAGATGGCTGGATTAAGCTTCAGTTCTTTTAAAAAAACACTACCATGAAGACAGCCTCATTAAAGTCAGCTTTACTTAAAAAAATACTGATATACATTAAAATTTTGACATGCCTAAAACTTTAACAAGTCATAACAGAAATCATGGACAACCAATGAAGTGCTGCTGTGCAGCAGAAACCTCTCCAGCCTAGTTTTTACAGGCAGGATTTCTGTTAGCCTTCTGGTCTTCTGAGCTCTGATCAGAATCTCCCAAACAGAACAGCTGAAGCTGTTCCAGCTCTTCGCAAGCAGGCAACCTCTTTCTCTTACAATAAGCTATTCCCAAATGCTTGTAATCCACAAGCTACACTTCAAAGACCTAAAGTAACCTGAATGAAGGAAATCATTTTTACCCTGCCGTTTTGTCACTAAATGTAATAAAATAAAACTGTTCTATTAACAAGAAATTGATAGCTGCTATATTTGTTTCTCACAAGTAGAAGGTTGGTTGTCCTGTGTCTTAAACATTCTTAAAACATCTGTGTGCAAATACCTATCAAAATACCACACATTTTGATAGAAATTTATAACATGGCTAGTTTTTGATAGCATAGATTTTTCATACTGCTTTCCTTTCCTTTCTTTAAAGTTTGCACGCTATTTGCATTACTTAAGTGACTCTGAAGTGAGGAGATTTAATATGTTTAAAAGAAAAGCATGTGTTTAGACAAGAGAAATTTGAGTTCTGATTGCTCAATTTAATGTAAGCTTATTTTATGTATTATTTAGGAAAGCAATGACATCATCATTGAAAGTTCCACGTGGCAAGAAAAGATCCTTGAAAATGAAGAAGCCATTGCCCTTAGTAGGAAGAACAAAACAATTCAAAATGTGGAAGTGTTTTGTTATGCCAGGTATGAAAAGTGTTTGTGTAGGATAAAGTAAATTACCAAGTTCTTTTTCATGTCTGCTCAGTAGCAAAAGTAAGAATGTGATGGTGAGTATGGACAAAATTTATATAATGATTTTTGTTGTTTTTAAGTATAAATTTCTAATTTTTATATTTAGATTATAATAACATTTTATATTAATGCCTAAAAGTTTACCAAACTCCATTAAATACATTTTCTCATTTGATCTTGTGTTGGAGTACAGCAGATAGTATGGGTTACATTTTTTATAGAGTCACTGGTAGATTTCAGATCTTATAGAACTTGCCAAAAGTTATGTGAATTGGTGGAGCCCAATATTAAACACCAGTATTCTTTATTCCTACTTCGGTGTTCTTCCAGGTATACCATCCTTCTTGAATAATAGTGCAGCAAAATTGAATATTATAATTTTCAATTTATAAAATTCAGTGGTTTTAAGATATACTAAAAATATAGTGAATATTTAAATCAAAAATTATATAACAAAAAACACATTTCCACTAATGCTTCTCAAAATGCTTGCATTCCCTTCCAACAAAATTATCACATTGTTCCTGGTGCTTTCTAAAGCAGGTTTGGATGTCCTTTCTCATGAATGTCTTTAGTTGTGCGGTCCTTACTGCTTTGATATTCTGAATCAATTCAAGATGTTTACCTTTCATGGTAATTTTGATTTTGGGGAAAAGACACATGTCACATGGTAACAGATCTGGTGAAAAAAGTGGATTAGGACATAGTGTAATGTTTCATGCCTCTTGCCACGGCATTCACTGAATTTTGTTTTCATATTTACATAACAGCAAGATGTGTCTCTGCTTTTGGCTTTTGTTTTGCCATCAGTAAAACATGAAGGGTTATGACTCTGGTGGTGAACCTATGGCATTTGTGTTACAGCAGGCTGTTTATGTCATTGAAAGCTCTACAGAGCTCACCATCATTGGGCTATGTAATCACAAAAGTCTCTCTGAGATCTAACATGAGATTTTAGGTGCTGAGTTTCAAACTAACAAAAATGAACATTGCACCAGCAAACTGAGGGCAGACTTTGAGCTATTTAGTGTGGTGGTAAATGGCTTTCCACACGAAGAGAACCCTCAACTCATCATCGTATTATATCAGTGTCTGTAGGGAAGAGCTAGATACTATTTTCAATTCTTTTGAAAAACGGGGGAATTTCAACTGTATTTTAGAAATATCCATATTAAAATGATTAGAATAAACATCAGTTTAAGACACAAAAATTATCTAGAAAGTTTTCTTATTTCTTTTTTTTTTAAACTTTATTTATTAAATTATGTTATGGCTGGCTCAGCCTGACCTGGGGGTGGGGCTGTCACAGCATGTGGTGCCAGGGATGAAACCTCGGTTCCTGTGCTTGCCTAAGCTTGCCTAAGCAGGCACTGTAGACCACTGAACAGTCTCTTCTGCCCCTTCTTATTTCTTCTTAAGTAATGGTAGTGCTGTGTAATAGACCTTTGACATTCTGAAGGATGCCTTTCAAAATCTGCATGAGTATCCTTTTAAGAACTATGAAAAAATTTTTGTACAAGTTCCTGACTCTTCATGTTTTTGTGTTATATTAATATTTATATTATATTCTGTGGATACTGTTTGTGTCGGTATTTAGTTCTACACAAATTTATCACATATAAACTTGTGCCCTCACCCCCACAGATGTTATAAAATAGGACACTAATGTTATCACAAAGGTGCTTCTTTTTGAATTTTCGCAATTCTACTTTGTCTTCTTTTCACTTCTCTTTGGTCTCTCCCAACTGGGCTTTAACTCCTGGCAAACACTAATCTGTTTTCTAACTCTAGACTCTTCTCATTTTGAGAATATTATGCAAAGGGAACTGTACGGTATATAACATTCCAGCACTGTTTTTTTAAACTGAGCATACTTCTGTGAAATTTCATACAGGTTGTTTTGTACATCAAATATGTATTTATTTTTATTCTGCTGAGTAATAGTTCATGAAAAAGATGTAAATTGTTTAGTCGCCAACTGAAAAGCACCTAGGCTTTTCCAGTTTTTGACTGTTAACAATAAAGCTGTGATGTGTTTTATGTACAAGTTCTTATGTGAACAGTTTTCAAAGAGAAGTGTTCCTCTGGGATAAAGATTTTCTTTGTTTCTTGGTATAAATATCAAGCTGTAAAATTTCTGTATCATAGTGTGATTGCATGTTTAGTACTTTTGTTTTTTGTTTAGTAAGTGCCGAGCTCTTTTTCTAGAAGAGTTGTAGTATTTTAAATTCCTACTGTACTTATGTGAATAATGCAGTTTCTCCACATACCTGAAAGATGTTGCTTCTTTCTTTCTTTCTTTCTTTCTTTCTTTCTTTCTTTCTTTCTTTCTTTCTTTCTTATTCCCGGCTCAACCTGTCCTGGGAGTGAGGCTGGCGCAGCATGTGCTGCCGGGGATCGAACTGCAGTCCCTGTGGTTGCCTAAGCAGGAACTTTAGACAGTTGAGCCATCTCACCAACCCAATGTTGCCACTTTAATTTTAGCTATTGTGAGCTGGTACAAACTGAACCGTTGAAGAACTTAGGAAGACTCATCTGGCACATGATCTGTGTCCTGAATATGTGCTGGTGCATGCTTTCTGGGTGCCTGGTCCAACCATTTAAGGTCTTTGGAAGACGCTGGGCAAATGGCAGGACTCTTGTGAGCTGTATCACTTAACCCCAGCATGTAGACATGCAGCTTGTGCTGGCAGTGGTCCAACCTTTTAAAAACCTAAGAAGATTCTTGGTGGCACATGGGATCCTGGTGAATTTGGGTGAAACCTACCATCTACACTGCAACTTTGTTGAGTATCAGCCAGGCACCCCTACTAGTAGTGTGAGCCTTGGTGAGGTCTACCCTGTTCCCCATTGTAGCAGAAACCTTATTGACCCATGCCTAACACTCTCACCTCTACTAAGTCTAGGTGATTATCGAGAACTTCAAAAGTGCCAAAACACAGGAGCAAAAGGCATTCTCAATCCTCCAACTCACCCTCAACAAATTCACTGAAGCCTTCTTGAGCATTGGCCAGTTGTACCTACTAGTAGTGAGAGAATTGGTGAGTCCTACTCTGCTCCCCACTGTATAGGAAAACTTATTGACCTGTGCCCCACTGTTTTCCCATCACTTCTAAGTCTGGATGACTATTGGGAGTTTCAAAAATGCCAAAATTCAAGAGCAACAGGCAATCTCAATCCTCTAACCCACCCAGAACAAATCCACCAGGCAAGGACATACAACAACTTGGAAAACACATAGCTGAAATCTATTAAATGATAGCAATTGAAGTAAAGAAACAAGTCCTTCAGGCTATAAAAGAAATAAGATCAGAAATAATCTCTCAGGTCAGAAACGAGATGACAATAATCATGAAAGAATTGCCCAGTATAGCTAAAGAAGACATAGATTTAAAACAATAGAGGACAATAGAAAAATGATGGAAACACTGAATGAACGATACAGGAAAGACTTAGAAAGCATGAAACAGATTCAAGCAGATATCCAGGAAATTAAAAATTCCATTGAAAGTGGCAAAACTGCTTGAATGAAACTGAAGATAGACTTTCAGACCTTGAAGACAGCAGTGTAGCTAATGAACATGAAAGTAAAGATCTCTTGAAAGCAACAAGGGGACTGGGAAGATAGCTCCGTGGCATATGTGCCTGCCTGGCAAGTGCAAGGTTGTGAGTTTGAACCCACATCCCGAAAAAAAAAAAAAAAAAAAAAAAAAAGAAAGCAACAAGGGTTCTGGTAGCAGTGCAGATAGTGAGAGTAGGTGGGATTGCAGGGCTGCTTGCCCTACCTGAGGCAGAATCTCAGGGATGGTGGAGGAAGTTGATAGTCACAGCACCAAACTGCTGGCTTTGGAAACTGCAGGTCTGGAAGAGCAGCTGCAGTGGTGGGGAAGTGATGTCAATAAAGTCCTCAAATGGGAGTCCTAGTTTCCACCTGCCATCATGGGTTTATTTCTGATTATTATAAAAATCCATCTGTTCTGTCCAGTGTTTCCTGTTTTGTTATGTTTTTGTGCTTGGCCGATTACCTTGTTCTCATTCTTGCATGTAGAATTTTGGCTCCAGTACATGGACCACTGAACTATAGCAAAGAGTCCATGAAATTAGCAGCAATGTAGTAAAAACTCCATGCTCAACTGTGGGCTGGTGGAAACACAAAATCCGAACATGTACTTTATGACCATGATCATTTCTCTTTCTGAGGTTACTTGGGTGGGACAACAAGTGCATACCCTGCTTCTCACCTGCCTGATATTGACTTTCCTACTGTTGCTTTCTGGACTGAATCAATGTGGCATCATTTCAGAGTACATTGGAGTGGTCAAAAGGGTGATAAACAAGATTCTGAAACAAATGAAAAGAAAAGTGAATAATACATTTGCTTCTTTCAGTGTGATAAATGGAGTACACATTGTCTCTGAGAATAGTTTCTGTCTAGCTGTGTGGATACGAAAATGCTGCAGAAGTAGCTCATTGCTTTCCGTCACTTTACTCTTAGTAGAAGTTCACACTTGCCTGTTAGATTTTGTGCATATTGTCTTTGTATCAATTTTAGCTGACTGCATTCTTGTTAGTTAGCCTTCAGTGGACAACTGACTGGTGGGTAAGGCTTGTTTTGATTTTTCTTTCCTGGTGTTAACTGAATCCTTACTTTTGATAACTTCCTTTAAGATAATACAGTTGTGAATTTTATTCTTTAGTACAGTTAATAGTGATTGAGTAATTGTTTGGGTCAATGTTTGTTTTAACTAGACATAAAATAGTGGTCTGTAGTTACAGCAAGCCATTTTTACTGTCTGCTCCCATAGCCTGCTTAAAATACTGTCTGGCCTTATGAATACAGAGACCAAATTTACCACACCTGATGAAGAGACTGGGATTCATTCCTCACATTGTTTCTTTACTATCAGAGAAGAATCTCTACAAAATAAAATGAAATTGATTCCATGCTCTAGTATGTGTAGGTTTCTCTCTTTTGTGAAACTTGATAATTTCTACGAAGTACTGATCCTTAATCTTACGTAAGGGAATCTGACAGCTATAGAACTCTTATTCCCCTGTCCTACTTCATTAATGAGTCCTCACAGGGCTTTTCATAGCAGATTTACAAAAGACTATATTCTAGGTTATTTAGTGTACTTTTTATTTTAGGTTTTTACAGTGCACACTTATTAAGTTTAAAGGCAAGTCTATGACCTTTATTCCAACACCAGCCAATAAAGGACAGAAGTTGTGTTTAGTCAAGATTCACTGCAGTAGAAAATAAAATTACCAATTTTGAAGATCAGAAAATACCTTCAAAGATGAACATCACAATTTTCTTTTTATAGTAATACTGGTTGTATTTTGGTTTGTGTAGGTTTTGCAGTGTAATGAGTACACTGGCATTTGACTTTTTTCCATAATTCTCTTCAGGAGCTGTTGGTGAGAGCAAGCTTGTGGTAATAGACCAGTAACTCCTTGGAAAGCACCTTACAATCATTCTTTCACTCTCAGTAGCTAGAAATTTCTGTTCATACATGTGTATGTGTGTTGTTAAAGATAACCATTTTCCCTTGGCTATAAGGGAAGTGAAAAATTATTTTGATTGGCATTTCCCAAATGACTGAAGTAACTGAACATATTTTTATGCTTCGGACATTTATAATTTTTTTTATTTTGAAAAGTAGGTGTTCATTTCAGTTGCCAGTTGTTTGATGAGGTCACTTGCAGGGATAAGTTCTTTATGGTTTTTAAATATGCTCTATTATATATTTTGAGTTATTTTATGAGTTATATGAATCTAGATTTCAGATCCTATCAGAAGGAGCACAATTTTTCTCACATTCCATAGATTGTCTTTTCACTTTGTTGGTTGCTTTATTCACTGTGCAAAAACTTTAAATTTAGTGAAATCTCATTTGTTGACCCTTGATATTATTTCCCATGGCATTGTTCTATACAGAAACTCTACCCATACCATTGGAATCATTTATTTCTCCTATGTTATGATTCAGGAGTTTAAGTGCTTCTTTTTTTAATGAGCAGAACATATTTATTGAGGGAAAGAAAGCTCCTGTCCAAGAGAGAGACAGGAGGCGGGGGAGGAGGGAGAATGAGTGTCCTTAGGAAGCTGTCTCTTCCTGGGACTTTTATAGAGGTTAAGGTTATGGAGAAGACATGGGAACTCACTTAGGTGGGTATGAGGTGGAACAAAACTATGGTCAACCAATGAGATTACAAGCACCATTGCTCAGTAGTAGGTTTGAGGTTGTTTTTGCATCCTCTGATTGTTCCATTGATTCTTGAGTCTGGTTTCTGCCACTACTGTGCTATTTTTATCACAGTAACTTTTCAGTATATTTGTCAGGGGTTGTGACGCTCCTATTTGCCTTTCTTGTGAAAAATTTGCTAATCCAAGTCTCTTCTGGTTCTAAATGAATGTTTGGATTGTTTTCCCTTTCTGTGTGATAGGATATTACAATTTTGATTGGGTTTACAATCTGCCTGTATTATAAACAATTTTGTAACAATAACAATAATAATAGTTTTGTAAGTATAGTCATTTTTCTGTACATTAGTGCTTCCTACCCAAGGGGAAGAGATATCTTTCCATTTTTTGATATCCTTCTCAATCACTTTTTCAGAGTATTGTAATTTCAGTGTAGGGTTCTTTTACTTTTTTGTTAGATTTATTCCTAGCTATTTGATTTTTTTTAAAAGATGCAATTGTGAAAGGTGTAGTTTCTTTAATCTTGGTCTTAGTGAATTTATTATTCATATATTATACCAATGATTCTTGAGAGTTCACTATATCTCCTACTGTGGTACTGATTTTGACTATTGAATTTTGAAGTCTTTAGCAAATTTTGAGGGTCTTCTATTTGGAGTATGTCAGCTGTGAATAATAATAATGTAACTTCTTTCTTTTCCTTTTTTCTCCTTATTCCTTTCTCTTGTCTAACTACACTGTCTCCAGAACTATATTGAACAGGAATGGTGATCGTAGACATCTTTTAAAAAAAATCAAA
>PVKN010036672.1:0-11367 GCA_004027915.1 Capromys pilorides | reverse complement strand
TCAGCACCCTCTGCTCGCCAAGAAGGTGGTTATTCCATTGAACTGTCTCCCTGGTCCCTCTTTGATTTTGTTGTTGTTGTTGTTGCTTTCCTATTCTCTGCTCTTTTGTTCAAGGTTTTAAAATAGTGAATGGTTTCAGGATCCCTTTTACCTTTCCAATTTCCAAGTTTCATTATTAACCCTATATTTTCAGTTAGTACAAAATAAATGTTTCTATTATCTCTAAATAAATAAATAAATTGCAGAAAGATAGAGCTGAGGGAATCACTATTTCTGAGAAGGAACAGGAGAATATACAATATGGTATATTCTCAATATTCAATATCATATTGATGTATTCAATATGAAGACATCACCAGGAGCAAGTCCACCCTTTGCAGCCTCAAAACTGCAAAAGCGAAAGACTTTGCTTTCAGCAGAAAGCTAAAGCCATCAAGTACCATGCTCTAGAATGGTGGCAGCAGCTGAGTCAAGTTCCAAAATGGCGGTAACCTAGAGAAATTGTTCTCCAGAATTGGATTCACAGTGCCCAGGGATCCAGGTACTCTCTGAAATAAGACTTAAATTTCTGATTCATCTTTGCCCACTGGCTTGTGTTTTTCAACTTGAATTACTCTAGGCTTTTTAGTTTTTCTCTTTGTAGTCTATCCTCATCTATATGTAGATTAATTTGATATGTTACAACAAAAAGGTTTCTACAAGGCTATAGTGTGTGTGTGTGTGTGTGTGTGTGTGTATGTGTGTGTGTGTGTGTGTTTTACAGGGGACTGAACTCAGGGTCTTGTGCATGATTAGCAAGCACTGCACCACTGTGCACATTCCCAGCCCTAAGCTCATAGAGTTTTAATCATTCTTCATAAGAATCTCATAAGCTGGGGACATAGCTCAGCAGCACAAGGACCTGCCCAGAAGGAACAAAGTCCCGAGTTTGATTCCTCCTAAAAACAAAACAAAAATTTAAGAGTCTCATAGCTAAAGTTGTTGGATGAAAAAAAAAAAAATTTCTCCTGAACATATTCAATTCCACTTTATAAATCTCTACCTAAATGCAAGTCATGTGCAGGACCCAGCAGTCTAAGTAAGAACAGCGAATCTCTTATGCTTGTTGTTTATTGTTCATTGTCTCCTCAACTTGCTGCCTCTAAGAAGCTGCTTTTCCAGTATTTTCCATGAGCATTTGCTTCTGCTGTCATGGCATTTTCCCACTCAACACTGTGTTTACTATGAGTCAGAAAAGCATCTGCCATAGAGACTAGCCTAGCCAGAGTGCCAAGGAGACTGCAATGAGCAATGTCTTAACAAGACAGCCACAGAGACCTCACATGTTCTGTTAGGTTCGAAAGCTTAGGCATTCACTATCTGTGCAGATAAGGGACCTGGCTCTAGGCAGGAGCTAAATGTGCAGAAACACAAGGTAAAGGTAATGTTAGAAATAGATTAATTCAAGTAGTACCACTAATTTAGGAGTATACATAAATCACTAAAAATTGAGTTTCATAGTTACTGTCAAAAGAATTGTTGATAGTAAAAGTGGTTTCATTCTATCAATAAAAAGGAGATGAATCCATTTTCACAATCAATAAAAAGAGAGAAACATCCTATCACAGTGGTACCTGCATATCCATTGTTTACAGGAGTATAGTTCATAATATTGTGCAGCTTATATGTCCATCAACAGATGAATGAATAAATAAAACATATACAGTGGAGTACTACTCCACCATAAAGAAAGATAAACTTAAGTCATTTGTAAGAAAAAAGATGCATCCTGAGATCACAACGTGAAAGTGCAATAAATCAAAAGCAAGTTTCTTAAATATCATATGGCTTCTCTTACATGAAAAAAATTAAAAATAAAGAGCAAAATAAAAGATAGATGATAGAAAGCAGGCAGATAGCTATTTCTAAGGGAAGAAGATCAAGAGATTAACGAGAAGAAAGGGGATGTAAAAATGAGTTGAGATGCATTATGTACATGTACCAACTCCCCACAAGGGATGTAAACATTATGTACTGGGAACATGTGCTAATAACATAATAAATCAATAAACTCTGTTAAGCACAAAAAAAAAAAAAAAAAAAAAAAGAAGAAGTCAGTTGGGTCATATCAGTAAATGTGGTTGCTAAGATAGCACTATAAAATGATGGGGGGAAAAAACAAAAAGTCAAGGGCAATGGGTCTAGGTAAAAGTCAAATTTATGGCCTGTGAGTGTCAATGGTATTTAAAAAAATAATTCTGACTATAAAAATTAAGCTTTGGTTTTGATGTTCAAGGCAAAAGGGGCCAGGACAGAAAATATTGTAAATACATGTAAAAGACTAAGCATGGCAAGTATTTTAATATATGGGAGAGGAAGAGGGGGTTTTGGAAAATAGGAAATAGAACCAGTGAACTGTACATAGAGAAATAAAAATATCAAAAAAGGAGAGGCCAACAAGGAAATTTAACACACAAAAGTAGCTGAGATATGTATATTCTTCTTAGTGATTTTGTAGTGTACTTACTGTTGGCGATGTACAAGACACTGGAACAATGACCAAGTCCTAGAATTTCGCCTTCTGTGATGTCTGTTTATAGAAGAAAGTTTGCTAAGTAAGCATTCAGCGTCTGCTTCTACAACGGTATCCCCGATTACTCAAAGTTAAAGTCCTTGAAAGATAAAGCCATAGCCCAGAGGCACTTCTCCCTGCCTGAGACAAAGCTGATGGGCTCCCCTGCTGGGATTACTATCCTAATTATCAGAGAACCATTATTTGTTTCTGCTCCTGGGCATCAAACAGGCTGACCCGCTCAACTTCAAATAACCTCCCACTAATACTGAGAGCAGCCTCTGGCTCGTGCTGGCCTCCTCCAAAGCAAAGCACTTGGCTGTGACCCAGTTCTTAGTATTACAGTCCCTGGCACTTTTCCATCAGCACTGAACTTTAAAACTCTCTCTCTCTCTCTCTCTCTCTCTCTCTCTCTCTCTCTCTCTCTCTCTCTCTCTCTCTGTCACACACACACACACACACACACACACACACACACACACGATTTAAGAGCTGAACCCTCTCCTCTTTTTGATGCAAGAAGAGGAAGAATCCTCTAACATTTATTTCAGCAATAACTTCAGTCTCTTGCTACTGATTTATAGGAAAAGCCTCCTTACCATGGATTAAAAAAAACAAAGGCTGAAGAATTCACCTCTACAATCAAATTGCGTTATTGCAAAATGTAAGCGTAAACACTACCATTAGCCAAATTTCCTCTGAAATAGACCTTGATCTCAAAATTCTATCAAATTCCAAATACTACTTTTAAGAAATTATATGAGGGGTACATGGACTACTTGTTTTCCTTTACTGTAAATGGGACCTACCTCCATCTTTCTCCCTTCAAGCTAAATAACCTCCTTTATGAAAGGGTTATAATTGTAGACAGTTGCCTCCTGGGAATAGAATTGAATCCAGCATTGGGATATTTGCATTTTAAACTTTTGATAATTTATTTACCACCCACTTTGCCTTTCCTTTTCTTAGAACAGCTGTGTTCCCTCCACACCCAAATATGGCCTGAGTCCTGATCCACAAGAGTAAACTAACTTCATTAGAGCTGTTGTCTAGCCAAGTCTGGCCTTCTCCACCACGCTCCACCCTTCTAAGGGACCTGGGGTCAAGGCTGAAGCAATGAGGAATAGCAAAAAAGAGTGCTGGAAACCCGAGGTCTGTTGTTAGTCTACTGATGAGGCTAACTGGCTGTGTTATCTAATTAAGGCCAATCGCATCTGTGGGCCTCAGCTTCCCCAGCTAAAAACAAGGTATTTACACTGTTGTTCAAATATTCCTTCTTTCTAGTTTCACTGTGTCTTCATAAAAATCCAAATATCAGAAAGATGGCTTTCTGAAAAGAGATCATATAGCAAGATAACTTGGGTCTTACTATTCACTCATTGCTCAATGAATATTTATTAAATGCCTGCTATCTTTCAGGCACTATGTTAGCCAAGCAGTGAGTGTTAAACTTTTGTTCATTCTATAACTATTATTTTTAATGAGATGTAATTCACATAACATATGCATCCTTTTTTTTTTGGAACCGAGGTTTGAACACATGACCTTATACTTGCCAGGCAGGCACTTGTGCCATGGAGCTATCTCGTCAGCCCCTATGTATCCATTTTAAAGCAAACAATTCAGTGCATTTATTACATGTGTACATGTTTGGAGTATGGCACTGTGCATGTACTAAAACATTTTCAAAACACTCTGTGAAAAGACACCTACAATATGGGAAAAAATTTTGTCAGTTATTTTTTGGAAGACTAATATCTAAGATATATAAAGAACTAAAAGAAATTAGGCCTTCCAATATAAGGCCCAATCAAAAATTGGGGAAGTGAAATGAACAGACACTTCAGAGAAAAGGTGTGCAAATGATCAATAAATACATAAAGAAATGCTCAACATTGCTGGCCACTAGACAAACGCAAAGCGAAACAAACTGAAGGGAAAACCTGATTGGGTCCCCTTCTGTCCCTGTCTTAGAAGCTTTCTCTCCCCCAGTAAATACATGTTCTTCTCTTAAAAACAATAACAGCAACAACAAAAACAAATAAGCCGAGATTCCGAGATTCCGTGTTACCTCAGAAAGAATGATGATAAAAACAAAAGTAACAAATTCTAGCGAGGGCAGAGGCAAAAGACACATTTCTAGATTGCAGGTGGGCCTGGACAACACAGACACATTGAAAATATGGAGCGATCTTTTCTTGGGATTCTTTCCAGGAGAATTCTTTGGGACAACTACCTACCCCGGGGACACAGTGAGCCTATGTTAGCATTCACAGAGGAAAGCGCCACCCCTGAGGTACGGTGCTGCAGGCCTTGGATCTTCACACCAGAGCTGACTCTGCTTATCCGACTCATGACAGTAAAATTCACTAAAGGAATATCTTTTTTTCCAAACAGAAGGATGAATATTTTAGACTGTTTTCTAGTTCCATTTATCATTTTTACCAAGTTTACCCTGTACTCAGGCTTCCTAAGAAAAAGAATACTGGAATAGGTTGTAAAAGAGATTGTGAAATCATCAAACTGAGGTTTTGTGTTTTTAACACCACCTAAGACAATTAGAAAGACACTGCCTACAGACAGTGTTTTAGATCCCAAAAAAGATTAGTCCTGCTCAGCAACTTGCACAAACAAAGGCAATGCTTATGTTTAAAATCAAGCCTGAGTGTTGTTTTTAAACAGCTTAGAATTTTGCAAAAGTATGTTTGAGATTTCATATTTGAAATAGTGTGACTTGTAAGACCTACACCAGAAAAGACACTTTATTTTTTCAATATTATTAAGTCAAGTAGTACATTTTAGCTATAATGATCATATGATCATAGGCACTTTATACTTGTACATAGTATATTTTGATTTCTCTATTTTTCCCAGCCTTTTCTCCTCCCCTTAGCCCATCTCCCCTCCCTATTTATAAAGCTTTGTTTCCATTTTATCGTTTTATAAAATAATTTTTCTCTTCCCCCATCTTGTTTTCCCCTCCTCCACTCTGTCTCTTCTCTTTCAATTTGCAGTTTTTATTTACTTGGAGGCTCTAGTGAAAAGGCAAGTGTGGTTTTTGCTACAAATGCATCTTACCTCTAAGTAGGGTAACATGGGAGGAATATACAAAAATCAAATTTAAAATTAAATAGGACAATACCAGCTATTGGTAGTTGCTTACTGATAAGCTGAGAATGGATTGAAGCTGATTAAAGTGAGCACCAAATTTCCCTATTGGGTGGGCAGAGTGAAGCAATTCCATATAATTGGGATTTATGAAAAGGTCAACTTGTGAGGAGGAGCACTCAGATGAAGGGCACAGGGAAGGCACACGTGCTAACACCAGCCAAACTTGCTGCACCCTTGCTGGATGTGGCGAGAGGTGAGCAGGTTGAGGAAAGGTTAATGTGCGCTGTCCTCCCTGTGCCGAGCAGTCTCACTCCTCTTCAGGCATCCACGTCACTTTCTCGGGTAGATCTTTCCTGAGCCTGCAGATTTCCTCTCGTACTTGTGTCATGCACCTTTCTTTATAATGTACATCACAGTTGTAGTTTAGTCTTCTTGATAACTTGATTATTTTCTCTAACTAATTTCTGAAAATTTATTACCTGAAGGCCCATATCTAAGTGCATTGCTCAAGATGGTTTTTGCTACTTCTTGTTTTATGCTTCTTTTTGTAGTGCTGAGTATTGAACCCAGAGCCATGTGTGTGCTAGGCAAGCACTCTACCACTGAGCTATATGCCTAGACCCCTAGTTCTTAACTAGATAAGACAATCAGGTTTGCTAAAGTGGGATTTTTGGGTCAAAGGTATAAGCCTTCTGCATTCCAGTAGATATTAGCAAACTGCTTTCTCTAAAATGTGTACTGCTTTTGATATTTATTATTCACACATAAAAACACCCATCTTCTCTCATCTTTACCAGTCCTGTGTATTGATATTCTACCTGATTTTACCACACTAGTAAGTGGTCATTTGCAGTTTGTCTACTTGAGCACCTATACTTTAGACAAATCCAATTTATATTAAGCTCAGGTTCATAGCAGAGCTTTTAGACCTCAGTTAAATTACTTTATTTGGGGAATGCTTTCTTCCCACCTATCTCTCCATTTGCATATGACACACTCTTTGGAAACTTCTGTGCTGTAAACTATATGCTAATTTGGCAGTCACACTCTACACAGCCAAGACAGACTGAGTACCAGTGAAGCAGAAGTGTTCCATGTCTCCAAATAAGAAAGTAACACATTGAAAGGAGCATCTGAGAAAGGGGTGAGTGGAAGTTAGAGCTGATTGGTCTTTCGAGAATGGAGAGATATGGTACCACCTGATGATATAAAAGATCTTAAGCAGAGTGTACCTGGGATCATGATAGCACCTTAAGACTGTGAACTCAGCATTTCTCTAGTGTCCAGGTAAGCTTAGAGCAAAAATGAAACCAGAATGAGAAGATATACTTGGATTTACACTGGAGCCCAGAAGTGATACTCAAGGCAAGGACCAGGGTTCCTCCCACAGTCATTCTCAACAACAGCGAGGACTAGGACTCTCATGAAGAGAACAGCTGAGTTCATACCCAGAAAACCAGTGCAACAAGCTTCTCCTGGAGAATCAACAGCACCATCTCTTTCTCTCCACTTCTCCTTTTTATGCTATTAACAACAATCCTCAGGTGGGTCTTCCACACCCAGCCCCACTCTGACTCAGTTCACTGGGTGTTACAAGTTGATCATTAGTTTATTCACTACAGGCAGTCTGTTTACCTGTGGGTTAAAATATAACAGGGCCAAGACACAGAGGTTCATTATACGCTGCCTTCTCAGGCTAAACTACTTAGACATTTCCTATCCCATCCATCTTCACTATATGTCATAGTAGTTTTGTTTTGTTTTGCTTTGCTTTGCTTTGTATTTTTTAGGACAGGGTCTACAGGATCTACAGGGTCTCACTACATAGATCAGACTTGTAGATCTGCCTGTGTTTAGCCTCCCAAGAGTTGGGATTACAGGTGCAAGCCACCATGCCCTATCTCAATCGATGTTTCAGTGCACCCTGGGGACAGGGAAGGCACAGCACACCAGGGATTTAACCCTGGCTACTGTGTCTGCCTAAGTAGGCTCTTTAATCTGTTGAGCTATTTGACCAGCCCTATCATAGTAGTTTAATGGTTAACTTGTGCATGGTTTTGGATTTAACTGTCTCCTATACTGAAAGATTTATGTGAAAAGACAGTTTCTTTAGAAATATTCTGTCTGGGCCAGGGAGATAGCTCAGTGGGCTAAGCTCCTGCTTGGTAAGGACAAGGACCTGGGTTCAATCCCTAGTCCCACATGCTGTACTAGCCCCGCACAGAACCAGCCACTGAAACCAGGCGTGGTAACACACACCAGTAATTCCAGTGCTGGGGAGGCTGAGACAGGAGGATCACTGAGTTCCGAGCTACATAGCAAGACCCTGTACCAAATAAATAAATAAATCTTTTTTAAAAAGAAAGAAACATTAGGGCATAAAATGCTCAATAGGGTCCTAGAACACTGAGGGTGTATTCAGTTTGGATAGTCTTATTTTCCTGTTGTTGTCTAGGAAAAATTTCTCTGTACATTTTCTAATGCATTGCCTGGGCTTGTTTTTAATGCTTGACTTGATATGGATTTTTTTTTTCTTGGTAAAATGTACCTAAGCATTAAATGAATCTCTGCTAGGAAGTCCAACTGGCTCATTGTATTTCCCCATCTTGTTTCACCTTGTTACTTGTGGCTCATCACGCTAGGTAATGCCTCTTCCAGCATGGCACTGTGGAATCAATCCCACTGTATTTTTGCAAATCCCTGTAAGAGTTTCAATTGGAATCAGTCCCATATGTTCCTTGTGAGCTCTCTGGTTCTAAATACCACCAGCGATCTGAGTTAGCATGATGCACCTGCATCCTCAGTCTGTTCTCTTCTAATGAATGTTTGTCAACAGCACTTTTAGATGACAGTAGGAAACCTTGAGAATACCTTTGGAATCACTAATGTGTAAAGGAGAAGGGAAATCTGTATTTCATATATTTTTATCCACAATCAAAATGATAATTAATAAATTTTGACATTTAAAAATGCCAGCAGCAATACAAAAACAATAATAATGGCAACAACAACAACAAACCTTAACAATTGTAAATAGCCAATGGTTTCATTGTCCTATTTTTTGTTTATGAAGACACACGTAGTCTTCCTATATTACCTTCTATTGAAATAAAGACAGTTTAATTTTTAGAGTGTTTTGGTAATGATAAAAGTATTTAATGTGTAATAGGTAAATTTTAAAGAGGGATTTAAAAGAATATCTTTTGGTAGGAAAAAATAAGATCTCTAAACATGATAACATATTGTGAAAGCGCAAAATCTGGCCAACTGGTGAACAAAAGCACACTGCTCTACAGCAAATTAGTTGGAAGTCCTATACCTGCTGGGTATCTTGCTGTCCAGATTGCAAAATACCAAGCAAATCCTTAATTCACAGGTAGCATTGAGATGCTGATTCTGCACGGCAGAGTGTGGGTGGGCATCACCTGCCTCAGCAAGTAGATTCTGTGTTAACCTTACCAGGCCACACAACAATTCCCATCCACATGTGGGTGGTGATTGATGATGCTGAGTTAAGGGAGCCCTGGGTATGGAAAACAGCAGAGTAAAGGGGCATTATCCTTTTCTGCACTGAGATGATGATTCTCAAGTTGTGGTCCATGCACTGTCTGAATTGAGATCATCCGGTGCCTCCTAACACTGCTTGGGGGTCCTGCCCTTGATTTACTCTCTAGAGTTTGAGTGTCCTCATTTTCTTGTTGTTTGTTTGTTTCTGTGTGTTGGAGATTGATCCCAGGGCTTTGTGTCTGCCTGGTGTTCCACTACGGAGCTATATCCCTAGCCCTGGGTATGTTAATTTTTTTGGCCTGCTGAGCTATCTTGCCTGTTGAGCTATCTCGCCAGGCCTGGGCATGTTAATGTTTAAGTAAACTCTTTGGCTGAGTTTTCTGAGCACTTTTAAAAGCCATTGATTAGATATTAATGGATAACATTGAAATATGCAGAGACATCACCTATCTCTCCATTGACCTCTCCACTGGTACAGTTACTTGCTGGCAGCAATCTTGTGGCCAACTGTACAGCTTTCTCTCTCCTCCAGTGCTTCCCAATTGGTAAATTCTCTCACCATAAATACAATGCAACTTACTGTAAATAAATTAGCTCTATTTTTAAAAATCACACCTCATAGGGCCAGCCAGATAGCTCAGCAGATTAAAGCACCTGCTTAGGCAGACACAGGGACCGGGCTTCGATCCCTGGCATGCTGTGCCAGTCCTGCCCCCAGGGCGCACTGAGATGGTGACTGGGACTGGGCATGATGGTGCATGCCTGTAATCCCAGTGCTTGGGAGGCTGAAAATAAGAGGATCACTTCAAGTCCGACTATGTAGTGAGACCATGTAGACCCCTACTAAACACATTAAGAAAAGAATCACACCTCATAAACACACGCTTGGGAGAGGACTTCCAAAACTACATCAGAAAGTGGCAGAAACAAGGGGACAAGTGCACTAAAGCAAAGGCAGTACTTTTAATGGCAAAGTGTCTTGCCATTTTTTTCAATTAATTTTAAATATGCATCATATATTTTGATTATACCTTGTGTGGATTCTTTTATAAACTGGGATGACACAGATAAAACAAGTAGAGTAAAATTTTGGGCATCAGCTTTTAAGAAGACTTTTAAAATATATAATACAGGCAATAGCCTAAAAACCAAAGCACTTTTGAATTACATGAAAGAGAAAAAAAAGTATTGCTTTAGCAGAATGCTTTTAACTCTGATAATTTAACTTTAAAGGCCCAGGCTGGGGAGATAGTTCAGAGGCATTAGCACCTACCTGGCAAGCACAAGGTCTTGAGCATGCTATGTCAGGACCCAAAACTGTGGCGGCTTGCACCTGTAATCCCAGCACTCAGGAGATTGAGACAGGAGAACCACTACAAGATTGAGATCAGCCTGGGGGCTACAAAAGTGGGCACAAGCTCAATCTGAACTATGTAGCAAGACCCTATCTCAAAATAAATAAATAGATAAACAAACAAATGTTAAGACCCACATTTATTGAAAACACTTAGATAAGTAAGCTTTTATATTATCCAAGCAAAAATACATTACTAGTGTCTAATCTAGTTACTACCATATACTAAGAATTTACTGTTTTAGGCATGACAATGATCATTTTGCACTTATCTCATTTACTATATTTTTAAGAATTTACATTTTCTTTCATTTTTGAAGAATACTTTTGTGTTTGTATCACTATTTTTAGTGATAGAAAAGGAAACAGCATTAGAAATGATACAAGATTTCACTAAACAAAGTAATAGGAATTCAACAGTGGTTGCTGTATTACACGATGCTATCTTCAAATTAATTGTCCAGATTACCAGATATAAACATGTAAGATTTGTTTAAAGAAAAAAACACAAAACGATAACAAAGAATTTTTTTTTTTTTGTCTTTTTCGAGACAGGGTCTCACTATGCAGTTCAGGCTGGCCTTAAGCTAGCTTTTGTAGCCCAGGCTGGTCTCAAACTCACACCAATCCTCCTGCCTCAGCCTCCCAAGTACTGAGATTACAGGTATGCACCACCAGAGCCTGGCTAACAAAGAAATTTTAAGAAATTCAAAAGAAGAAAAAAATCAGAGTAAAAGCAAAACAAAACAAAATTTTAGGAGCTAACTTCTCCTTTAAAAGACTAACTTAACTCTACAATACAGTTATCTGAACTATTCTGCATATATAAATAAATATATTTTTC
>PVKN010036671.1:0-11391 GCA_004027915.1 Capromys pilorides | reverse complement strand
AAAAAAAAAAAAAAAAAAAAAAAAAAAAAGAAAGAAGAAAGGCAAAATACATTAAACAAAGTGCATCAGCTCCAACAAGTTACTATGAGAAAGAGGCCTAAGGACAGTGCTGGAACCAGCCAGGAGTCCTTCCCTGGCAGGCCTCTGATTGTCTTTAGAGAATATTCAACCCAAAAGGAAAGGAAAGGAAAACAAATGAGCACTTAAAATCTTAAAAGAAACAACTCAAACTACTTTCCTCAGAGATCCTTGCAAAAGGAACTGAGAAACTATCCAGCTTTAACTCTGCCTGAGCTTTGTGACCTCCCTCTGTCACCTGCTTTGTGACTTGATTTGCCCCGAAAGCCTACTGTCTTCCTTTCAACACTTTCACTGCCTCCATTCTGCCAAGCTAGGCTTGTGGTTAGACTGAACAAACCATGTAAAGAAACTCTTTGACCTGAATGTCCACCCATTCCAATGCCAATCCCCATCAGCAATGAAGCACCATTTCATGAGTTATCGTTTTTTGCCTCCTAGGGCTCAGGTCTGCACTTCACTGCTGGTGCAGAGACTAGACATGGTGAACCCAGCGAGGTTCTGGGCTTTCCAGAGCCTTTCCCTACAGTCCTTTGTGATAGGCCCCAGCACCAGGACAGAGCAGTAAGCATAGGGGGCAAGTGTTAGGTCTCTTTCTGTGTACCCTCAATTTTTCACTCCTGGTTTTGCTGGATCCTGTGAACATCTGACTTCCCAAATACCATATTCAGGAAAACAAACCTGCACTGCACTGTAATGCCCACTACCTTCCGTTCCACACCTCTCCCCTAAAAGGCTGCCCCTAGAAACAAGGCCACCAGTGTGGTCTGGGACAAGTATTAAGGCAACCATCTCGTGTAAGTGGGCTTGAAACCAGATCATTTTGGACTGGGCTTTAAATTTAAAGCTCTTATACTAAAACTCCAAGTCCACAGTTTATATTTCCAAACTATACACATTCTAATTCAAGGGAATCATCAAAATTCACTAGTAAAACATTTAAAGTGAATAAAGTCAAGGAGGAACTATAATGACAGGAAAGTGGTGTTTCTTTTTAGTTTTTTGTTTGTTTTGTTTTCTGTACCAGGGATCAAACTCAGGACCTTGTGCTTGCTAAGCAGGTGCTTATGGCACTGAGCTATCTCCTCAGCCCTCTTTTTAGTTTTATAGGTAGCTCTCTGTCCAACAGTTTCTGAGCCAGTAGCATACCTGTGACACATGATTACTTATTACAGACCCAGGACCAAAGACATTGAAATTTAAAAAGGGAGTATATGGTCTGCACCAAGATTTATACTTCACATATGTTAGTGATGCCTCCTCCATGATGCTAATATATTTCCTACACTTTAGAAAATTGTGTGCAT
Source organism: Capromys pilorides (assembly GCA_004027915.1). NCBI lineage: Eukaryota > Metazoa > Chordata > Mammalia > Rodentia > Capromyidae > Capromys > Capromys pilorides. The sequence goes on along the minus strand of PVKN010036671.1, from coordinate 10,006 downwards.
GCATACACACAGAACATCTCCAATGCAGGGACCAGAGTTAAAAATTCAAGGTCTGTCTTCAATGTTGAGGCTAAAAACTCTTTCAGAGATCCTATGGTAATAAATCAGCAAATAAGTCTTTGGCAACAGGTGTCAAGAAAATGTAACTGCCAGTGACAGTTTTCACAATGTCCTCATCTAGATTACCTGATTTGCTATGTGTCCTCTGAAAAGAGTTACTGTCTTGAAAAAGAGCAACAGTTCTGAATCCTACCCTACTAAGGCCTCCCAGCACATTTAAATTGTATCCAGGTACTGCATAAGTACCTGAATTCATACTAGAGAGCAAGTAAAATGTATTCAAGTCCTCAGAAAACTTTGGTCCAATGCCCTTTCTCTCACAGAATAATTTCTCTCCAAGACAGAAGACATACAAAGGTCAAGTTACGAGCTTGTTTTTTTGTGTGTTTATTATAATTCAGTCCACATTTACCAGTATCATCATTTCCAGTGTCTGGTAGTTATCCTTCCTTGACCTAAGGATCTAGTAGCTACCCATGTTACTAAAGAAAAACTAAAGAGGGAGTTAAAAGTCTTTTTTAAGACTTGCATTAGCCATTTCAATTCTGCTCACATGAGAAAGATGAAGAGGTCACAAAGGAAAATAGCATGGTCTCCAGAAGCCAACAAACTGTAGAGCAAATATACATATGCAGTAAAAGTTTTCCCTTGAATGCTAACACAGTGGTAAAAGTCTACTAAGTTTTCAAGTCCAGGAGGATAATGTAGTCCACTAACCTGTTTCTAAGCCTGTTAATCCTGGATAAAAATGCATCATGAAAAACCTGTTATCAGGAGAGGTGTGAGGCCAATTATAGGTAAAATCCAGATAAATGTAGATTCTTTCAATGTACCTCTCATAAAGTTGAGCTGATCTCTAAAAGCAAAGTTCATAGATATGTGTGCAACACATAAGCATTTTACTCCAATACAGTAAGCTATTACCAGGTTTAAAATGTTTTGTATCACAGTAAATAAACCATCACTGTTCCTAGTCCCAGCAGGTCTATGAGGTAAATAGTACTGAAAATTTGTTCTTTTATTTATTTTTTATGCTTTTGGTATAGGGTCTCACTATGCAGCTCAGACTCAATAGTGATCCTCCTGTTTTCAGCCTCCCCAGTTCTGGGATTACAGGTATGCGCAACAACACCCAGTCTCAGTGGCTGAATCAACATACCCAGATGTGGGGCCAATGCAGCATGTGGTGCCAGGGATTGAATCCCAGTTCCTAGCAGACACTTAGTCTGTGCGTTATTTCACCAGACCTAGTATTCAAAATTTGTGCTTTAAAAAAATGTCATGTCAAATTCCCAAACAATTATCCTCTAGTATGCAATATTTAGGAGAAGGGGCTGGATGAATATAGTTTTTCAATAAAACAATTGTCCAATAAACTGTGTCCCAGTAAATGAATGTAAGAAATATTAAGGGAACCCCCACTCACATGTCTACCTTAAAGCCAGCCTTTCTCTAGAAGGAAGATGCTTGAATAAGAGACAGACCAGCCTGTGACGCTCTGACCCCACCTAGGTTAAGCACCATGTACTTCAACTGTCAGGGGCTCCAGTCCCTCACGTATAAAGGGAAGTGATTCTAACTGCTAGTTTCTGAAGAAGTCGAGAAGAGAGACAAAATAACAATACCATTACATTTGGCAAATCTCCTCCTATGTTTCATTTTCCTAAACAAGACAGTAATGTAAGACCCTAAACATTAATTCCAGAAGTTTGTGTGCCATTACTCTTCCTTAAAGGAGCCTCTTTTGCCTCAGTGCCTCACTTGCTAAGCTCTCAGGAAACTTTACTAAAGAAGACAAGTGATGTCTCAACTCCACCTGCTTGATTCTGACTGTTCCCTAGCATCATTCATGTTTTTTCTTCTATAGCTATAATCAGTTTTTAAAACTTGGATCTATAAGTATGTTCAAACATGTTAACTCTTACTCAAAGCTTCTTTCAAAGATATCTGGTATTAACCTCAGCAGAGTTAATAGTTATGATTTGGTCTGGAGGGCTTGAGTCATGAATTATAGTTTACGAATTACCCAGTGAAGCAAGCATCCAGATTACAGCTTATCTGCCAATGTCCATAAAAACAAATGAGGTCTGAGGAAAGAAAAGGAAAAGAAGAGCAGTTTAAATTTGTAGTAACATTATCTTATATTTGGATAGTTGCTTGGAATTTACCAAGTTTGCAGTTTTAAAACATTTCAATTCTTGAAAAGAAATGATTAGGTTATAAATTTGCAGGTGACTAGAATAATGCAAAAATAAATAAATAAATAAATAAAGTAAATCATATAAAGAGGGAATCTATATGTCTTCATTCTTGCCTAGAATACTACCAAGTGCTATTATTTTCTAATAGCTGGCAATAAAATCATAAAAAATAAGAACTGGCCTGAAGTTTCATGTCAATTTGAGCTTAGTTAAAAGAAACACCAGAAAAGACACAGTTATCAAATGGAAGTTCACTCTATAGACTATATTCAATTTAAAGGTTTAACTGAAGAGAAACACAGAGGTGGCTAGGCAAAGGGCGTGGCTTCCAGACTCCGTAATCACTTCCCAATCTTATCCTGCTACTGAGGAAATTGCTGCAGAAATTCCATTCTGTGTTACCGCTCAGCTGGCAGGAGAAATGGGCAGGCACAAGGGTACTTTCTTTTCTTATCTGATAAGCCTTTCTTTACTTTCTCTCTCTCTCTCTCTTTTTTTTTTAATGGCAGGCTCAGCCTGCCCTAGGGTGCAGCTGGCACAACATGTGGTGCGAGGATCGAACTGCGGTCCCTGCAGTTGCCTAAGCTTTCCTAAGCAGGCACTTTAGACCACTGAACCATCCTGCTGGCCCCCTCTTTTCTTTCTTTCACAACAGCATCTAGCTATTTAGCCCAGGATGGCCTGGAGTCCATGGCAATCCTTCTGCCTCAGCCTCTTGAGTGCTGGGATAACACAGAAATAGCCTTTCCTTACACTAGATCAAAGTAATACCTACTGATTTTCACCAGAAGTAAGGACTTCGAAAACGAAACAGAGGTAGACAAACAACTCTAGAGAAAAGTAAACACAAAAACTATTTAAGTCCTCTGAGAAACATTAAGGGCAGAGTAATCAAATTGAAATACTAACAATCTTCACAAGGCTACTTAACATAGATAGTGGAGCTGGGTCAATGGAGAACAGTAACAGTAGAGTTCTTAGGTCAAGTCTGTTGAAGAACTGGCTTACGTACTTGCATAATGTTCTGAAGATAGCAAACAGTGTTCTTCTCCCCTCCAACTTGTTATAGTTTTAGTGTTCACTAGCTTAAAGACGGCATCATACAAAAAACCCAATTCATGGCCATAAGCTCAATTATCAACAGAGGTAGTAAACAAAGGAACTCTTAAGAACAGATTTTAAAATGGATCAAAGTATGACTATACATTCAAAACGTTGGAGCCACACAATTATCCCCAAAATGAACTGTTTTAATTTTAAAACACTTAGAAACACAATAACAAGAAGCACTGATGTGCCTTAGGCACAGTTGCAAATCAGTGCTGAATTAAAGCTATCAAAGCTATGTCCTCTCTTTCAAAAAGAAAGAAAGAGAGAGAGAAAGAGAGAGAGAGAGAGGCAGAGAACAAAGTTCAGTCTACAGTGAGAAGAAACAGGATGAAAAGAAAACTAAAAAGGTGCTATCCAGTCACCTAGATTACTCTTTGTTTTCAGTCCACACCACTGGAAATGCTTATTCTTCTTTTGAGTCTTTTCTTCACAGCCTTTATTTTTTAAAAACTGCAGTCTGCTGAATATGAGTTGTCCACATTTCCACTGGGAGGAGAGCCACTTTTGTGCCATTTTTGCTTCCTCAGTGTGGGTCCTCCTTCCCTGAAAAGTGCAAAGAGAGCAAGCCGACACCTACAGGGTCCAGAGCCCCAGGACTATTCAGCTCCACTTATAGGACAGGGTGAGGGATTTGCTGCATTTGTGCTTCAAAGGTCCAGCTCACTTTGGTTGTCCTTAGTTGGCAAACTGCTCATAGAAAGCAAACTTGATCCTTTCTATGTGATGGCAAAGCTTGATGGCAGGGCCCAATTTTAAGTCCATGCACTCTTGAACGGTGGGAAGGGTAAGGAGCAACAGGGCCTGACCATCGATTTCCTGTTAAGGAATAAATGCAAATTATGTATGATATGCACATGACTGGCAGCTTGATCACTGCCACTCATTTTTGTCAAAACCAAAGTCCTTGTAACAATTCAGGGCCCAGAGTCCCAAAGTCTTTCCTCTGCCCTTTAAACAAATGTCACACATTTTCTTTTTAGTGGCTCTGCAATCCTACACCCTAACAAACCTCTAGAGCTGAGACAACCTAGTCTTCAGAACCTCTGCTCAGCAAAATTCAGTAAGGAGGTGAACCCTACAACTGGTAGCTAACTAGATCAAAATAACATCTTTTCAGAGGAGTCTAAGTCTGAAACAAAATAATAACTATAAACTTTAGTGATATATTTATAACATTCATAAAAACCAGTTAAAATCTTTAATGGTGGTGAATTTGAACTCTCCCCAATTATCAAAAAAACTTTAATATTTATTTAGAGCCACTGACTTTTCTTCCCAGTGCTGGAGGTCAAACCCAGGACCTTGTACATGCAAGGCAGGCGTCACATGATTGATCTACAGGCCCCACCCACCACTGTTTGTATTTCAGCAAGCCTGCCTTAATTTTTTGTCATTTTGAGACAGGGTTCATTATGCAGTTCAGGCTGGCCTTGAACTCACAGAAATACCCTTGCCTCAGGTTCCCAAATGCTGGGATTACAGGCATGCATCACCACACCTGGTTTGCCTTAAAACTGATTACCACTTTAGAGTCTGATGTATCACCAATGCTAACGTTTTGTAAAAATAAGCAAATTATTTTCAGAAAGATGAGGCTAGTTAAGCAAAGCATGCTTGATTTTTAAGCTATCTAAATTTTGGGGGACAGAATGAAGTTATTGGAAAAAATGGTGATGCAATGATAACCTTCTTCAACTATGAAGTCTAATAAATACTTTTTTAAAAAAATCACTTTCCTCTTCTAAAAAAGGACCTAAACCAAAGTACATTTGGATTAAAATAATTTTCCTGAGACTGGTAAATAAACTGTGGACTATTACATGCACTGTTCTTTGCTGAAAAGACATTATTATTTCAGATTTCAGGCACCTGTGATTACCTGGTCCAGGAATATCCTCGCTAACGGAGCGCAGTCGGTAGATCTGATGAACCGCACGACATCGGCCACACTCCACCTCAGGGGGTTGCTGTCCAGATGAAGTCTTTCAGCAACTTCAATCCTGATTTCCTTCATTCCCAACAAAACCAAACCAAATGATGTAAGAGCTATTCTGTTCTTTTTTTAAAAAATTCTCCATTTAAATTTATAATCCTTCAGGACAGGATTTAAACTAAACTTAGGACATGATTTCTCCCAGGAAAGATGCTAAAGGCCCACATGCATTAGTATAGTATTTGAGAAAATTACAATACAAATTTTATTTTATTTTTTGAGACATAGTGTCACTATGTAGTCCAGGTTGGACTTGAACTCTGTGTAGCCCAGGCTGCTCTCAAACTTGCTGTGAGCTGTTCACCTTCAGCTTCCTGAGTGCTAGGTTTACTGGCATGTGTCATTATACCTGGTTGGACAAATTTTATTTTCAAATGACTCTCAAAACTCAAAATACCACTGAGGGAAGAGTTTATCACAAAGTTTCAGTACAAATAATTTAGGCAATTTAACAGAAAAACATCTTTTATGTTTACAGGGTCTCGCTATGCAGTTCAATTTCACCTTGAACTCTGTATGTAGCCCATGCCAGCCTTGAACTTTTGGTGATCCTCCTGCCTCAGCCTCCTGAGTGCTAGGATTACATGCATGTGCCACCAGGCCAGCAAGAAAGAGAACTTTCTCTCCCCCGCCCCCCTCATGTATCTGGTTGTTGCAGGCTCTCACTACACAGCTTGGACTCGTGGTGATCCTCCTGCTTTCAGACTCCCCAGTGCTGGGATTGCAGGCATGTGCCACTATACCTGGACTTGGCCAGCTCAAGCTGCCCTTACGGCAGGACTGGGCCAGCATATAGTGCCAAGGATCCTGTGCTTGCCTAAGCTTCCCTAAGTGGGCACTTTAGTCCACTGAGATATCTCACCAGCCCAAGAAAGATAACTTTTAAATCTCCTACTTGTTCCTTATTTATTTCAGCTGCACCTCTGGTAGCAGTGTGCTACAGTGAACGGTGTTATGGCTTGTATCTAGGTGTCCCCCCAAAGCCTCATGCAATCATGGGGTGGGGACTTCTAGAGTTTGAGATTAACTCATGATCCACTGGGATTATGAGTGATCCAAGGTTGAAATTATGGGTCTGAGTACTGCTGGGATTATGGGTGTGGTCTGAGGCAGATAGTAACAGACTCTGTTGTCCTTGTTGGCCTGTTGCCACTGTTACTGTTCCCTTGTCATGAACTGCTGCTCTCTGCCATGTGCCCCTCTGCCTTGGAGCCAAGTAAATATGGTCTAAAACCTCCAGTAACTGTGAGCTAAGTAAACCTTTCTTCCTTCATTTTGGGTGTTGGGTATTTGTCCTAGTAACAAGAGAAGAATAACTGAAACAAATGAGATGGTATTACCACTGAGAATATCTAACTGAATTACTGGGGAAAAAAACCCTGTTATTGCTCCTGCTCTTAGTACATTTTTAAAAAGCAACTCAGTTTTGAAATAATTTAGTTGTAATCTTGAATGTGTCTATTTATATACTGTGTATGTGTATACCACCCCTGGCACTACATGCTGTGCCAGCCCCACCCCCAGAGCAGGCTGAGCTTGCCATAAAAAAAAGAAAAGTAGCATTTAATGTTTGAAATTTTCACTCTAACTGTATAGGCTAATATCTGTAATCTGAGCACCTAGATCGAAGACAGCAATGTGCAATAAAAAAACCACAGTTTAATACCTCTCATCTTGTTCATCTAAATGTGTACCATTTCTAATATCTTATCAATTATTATACGCTCTTTAAAATAAACTAAAAAAATAAGAAGTAAAAAAGACAAGAAAAAAATATTTTCCCTAAAATAAATGACAGATTACAAATAAATTAACAGCTGGAGGGACAGCTCAGTAGACTAAGCGCCTGCCTGGCAAGTGCAGGGTCCTGAGTTCAATGCCTGGTACTACTAAATAAATAAATAAAATAAAATAGCAATATCCTAATTACCTCTGGAATCTTTTTGAGAGACCCTAGAAATTCTCCACAAGCTTATATTGAAAGAAATGGAATATCATCATCATTAGATTGTAAAGGGAAATGAAAGAGGGGGGAGTCTATCAGTGTCTCAGTGTCTCCCAGTGTCTCTCTGAGGACAGACAGACACTTTTAAAAATGGTACCTTTGGTGAAGGAGGTTTGTTTTCATCATCAGAAAGTGACAAGGTGTGCAGCTCTCTTTTTCTCTGTTGGTCTGGGAGCAGCGAGGTGGACATCTCACTTTGGGTAGGAGAGGAGGAGCATGACTTTTTCTCTGATGTTTCTGACTCTTCCTGTAGCTCATCCTGCTGCTCAGAAGTGCTGCCCTCACTGAGGGAATCTTCATCCCCTTCATCTATATCATCTTCCTCTTCAGCCCCACTTCCCTAAAGGAAAAGGAGGCAAGTGGACAAAGTTCAGGACACATCAGTTACTGGGCTACAAAACCATCTTCTACTGGCCAGAGAACTAAATCAGAGAGACCTGCAGGTATACGTCCTGTGCCTTATAAAATAGTGGTTACTTGGCTTCTAGACATGAAAGACATCACAGATCTCATACCTGAGGTGAGCCCACTGGGGTATTGTCAACAGATGCAGAGGAGCGTTTTTTCTTATGAACAAAAACATTTTTCCGCCTTTTTCTTCTCTTATTGGCTTTTTTCAGGGCACAGGCTAAGTTACTGTGCCCACCAGGTGGCCTCCCAATTCTTTTATTTTTCTTCTTTCCATAATAGTGTGCTAAATGTGGATGACAAAGATAAATGAAGGAGCTTCATTATTGTTAGGTACTTTAAAACTGCAAGAAACTCTGCTAGCATAGCAAAAAACAGGAATGCTATATCTGATGTTTAAATGACATATATGGTAGAATAAGTAGAAAAGTGTACGATTTTTTGGATTGAACTCAGGTCCTTGTGCTTGCCAGGCAAATGCTTATTCTACTGAGCTATCTCCCCAGCCCCAAAAAGGGTACAATTTGATTAGTACTGGCAAATACATAAACCTGAATAAGCCTCCCCCAACGAATCTCCATCTCTATCAACAGAGAAAAGACCTTAGGGCTCCTTTCCAGAGCAACCACTATTCTAAATTTCCATCACTGTAGATTAATTTTCTATCTATGGGTCATACGATAGGTACATTTTTATAAACGGCTTTTTTTATACAACATGTTTTTAAGTCATCTATAGTGTTGGGTAGATAAGCAGTTCATTCCATATGAACAGACTAGTTTATTTTCCTGTAGGCACTGAGATTGTTTCATTTTTAATATTATTAACTTAATTATAATGAATATTCTTATTTAAGGCTTTTAATGGGTGTGTTTTCACTGCCTTGGATAAGTGCTTAATAATGGAATTGCTAGATGATAGGGTAGATGGATGATTAACTTTTTTTTGTCTTTTCGAGATACAGTTTCACTGTACAGTTCAGACTAGCCTTGAACTCACTTTGTAGCCCAGGCTGGCCTCGAACTTGCAGTGATCTTCCTGTCTTAACCTTCTGAGTGCTGGGATTACAGGCATGCACCACTAAGCCCGGCTATGATTAACTTTCAATGAAACTTCCAACTTTCCAAAATGGATGTTTAACTTTATACTCCCACCAGCTATAAATGAGATCTATATTGTTCCACACCTATGCCAAACACTATTAGTAATGTTGGTCTCTTTCATTTTAATCAATCTAGTGCATGTATGTGGTAATTTTTCACTGTGCTGTTGTTTAGTTTTTAAAAAATACATTTTTACTATTAACCGGCACATAACAATTACACATTTGTGGTGCTCAATGTGGTATTTCAATACATGTATACAATGTGTAATGATCAGATACAGGTAAAAGTCTATATTCATCAACTCAAACTGTCATCTCAAACACTTACCATTTCTTTTTTGTTGAGAATATTCCAAATCCTCTCTAGTATCTATTTTGAAATATACAATGAATAGTTATACTATTGTGATATAAAACATTAAAGTAATCGCTCCTATCCAATTGTACTCCTGTACCCCTTAACAATCCTTTCTCCATTCACCCTCCCCATACCCTCCCAGGCTCTGATAATCACTGCTGTATTTTCTATGTTTATAAGATCAACTTTACCTTCCACATGTGAGAATATGTAGTATTCATCTTTTTGTGTCTGACTTATTTCACTTATCCCAACATTATCCAGTTCCATCCATGTTATTACAAATCTCATTGCAGTTTTGTATTCTCCCAATCATAAATGATTCTGTACATGTTTTCATGTGCTCAGTGGTCCTTTATTCATTGTTTAAGACTGTTCTCTTTATTTTTTGTGGTGCTGGGAGTAAAACCCAGTCTCTCCTTGTGCTAGGGTTTGAGACAGGGCTAGACAAACTTCCTACCCACTGAACTACAACCCCTGTACTTTAAAAAAAAATTTATTGAAACATAGTTCACATAACATAAAACCGGTTTAAAGTGTACAATTAAATGGTTTTTGTATGTTAATTATGCTTTATAACCATTATACTAATTCTAAAACATTTTGCTTATTTTTTTAATTTAGGTGAAACTCATAGCATACAATCAACCATTTTAAAACGTACAATTTAAGAGATATTTAGTATATTCAAAATGGTATAAAACCACTATCTCTGTCACATCTTAAAACTTCCCTTTTTGTTGTGGAGTTGGGGGAATTCTTAATA
>PVKN010036670.1:0-11391 GCA_004027915.1 Capromys pilorides | reverse complement strand
GATTAGAATATAAGTTGTTACAGTACGTATTGATAATGATAATCTTCTGGATTTCAGTAGGATCTATTATTTCATTCTATTTTATTTTTAAGAGTAAAAACAAAAGCAAAGACAAATAGCAGATACAAAGGCACAAACAGGGTGACACAACATTACATGTTACAGATTTTCAAAAGAATAGCAAGTTAACAGTGGTTGCTATATTGCATATTTTATATTACATATTTTTATTGTTAAATCTGTTGCTCAAATTAACAGAGATAGTTATGTAAGATTGTACAAATAATTGTATATTAGCGCTTGCTTTCAATAAACTTTACTTTTTCTTGTCTTTCTTTCTTTGTATTTTGGGGACGGGTCTACAGGGAGTTCAGGGTGTCAAAACTAGATCGGACTCATAGTGGTCCCACATGTTTACGTCCTCCCAAAAGCTGGGATTTTAGGCATGTGCCACCATGCCCGGTCTCAATTGCCATCTCAGTGTGCCCAGTGGGCAGGCCTGACCTGGCAGGCCCAGGCATTGAACCCCCAGCCCCTGTGCTTGCTTGCAGGCACTTTAATTTGCTGAACTATTTGACTGGCCCTTAAACCCACATGATTTTCCCCACTTCCTTTTTTCCTGTCTTTTCTGCTTTTGCCTCATCTTCATTGTTTTCATGTTATCTTCCTGTAGTTAGTTCCCTGTCTTCTTCCTCTGTTTAATTGTTTGCTCTACCTGGCAAAAGCACAACTGTTTACCGTTAAAAAGAAAACTAATTTTGGTCTAGTTCAAGGAGATCATTTTGGTTAAAGATAAAGATCTTTTAGTTCCACCTCGTTAATAATTTTTACATGCATTCCCTACTCCATCATTGTTCCAGCCACTTTGAACAGATACTTTTTCTCTTTCCTGGAATTCTTCTCTAGTTCCCTGACTGCTTTCTCTTTCTCCCTCCTTTTGTCCAGTAGCACCCCTGTGATGATCTTTCTAAAACACAAATCTCATCTTCTCTGCAATGTAAATCTTTTGAACTCTTCTCATTGCTTGTAGGGTAAATCCAAGCTCCTCTGTTTTCACTTTTGCTGTCACCTTTTTGAAGCTGAACCTTCCTGGCCCAAGTACACTTTCACTTTGGAGCTAGGTCTGTGTCTTGTACACAGACTTTTAGACTTTACTAACATTCTGCATCTCTATCAATACTATTAAATCATGTCATTGTACTCACTAATTTTCCTGGACCATGAGCAACTTGGGAATGGAAATGCCTTTGTATCTCACCAGTGCTTGGAATGTAGTAAATGCTGAATGTATGAAAAATACCATTATTCAACAGATTATCAAAATATATTTGCACACGAAAACAGTGAGTTGTCATCATGAGCGACGTACTTGAAATTTTGAAATGCAATACAGTTAGGTGTGTGTGGCTTTTTCCCACTTGGATACTTTTGTGAAACGTTGATTTATCTACTATAAAAAAAAAAGAGGCCTTTTGTAAATAAGGGGAGGAAGAGAGATTGAAGGGAGCATAAGGGAATAAGGAAAAAAAGGAATTGAGATGAGTCATGTACAGGTACAAAGTATCTGTGACGAAATTGATCAATATGTATATTTAAAACATACCAAGACCCTTAAAAATAACTCTTTTCTTTATTATGCTATAAACTATTGTTAGAAAATGTGACCATTTTGTGTTATACTACATGTTTCTTGTTGGTTTCTGTTTTGTGCAGCTCATTCAACTGATTCTGAATCATCTTACCCTACCAGATCTGTGTAGATTAGCACAGACCTGCAAACTGCTGAACCAGCATTGCTGTGATCCTCTGCAGTACATCCACCTCAACCTGCAGCCATACTGGGCAAAGCTAAGTGACACTTCCTTAGAGTTTCTACAGGCTCGATGTACTCTCGTCCAATGGCTTAATTTATCCTGGACTGGAAATAGAGGCTTCATCTCTGTTTCAGGATTTTGCAGGTGAGTGCAAAGCCTCATTGGGGCTTTTTTTCATCAGCAGGTCATGCTTAGGCCATACTTACTAGCTTACTGTAAATAGTTTTCATAATAGGAGTATAAAATTATATACTATATCTTATAGAAATAAAGAAATAAGAGTATTTATTCAGAATTGTGCTGCTTATAAAAATGAAGGAGTTCTACCGTCATTTTTGGCTAAGGTTGGTAAGGGAACTGTATCCTTTACCTCTTACTTTTTAAAATCACAAGTGACTTTCTACAGAACTCCTTTTTTCCTTTCTCATATTTTCAGCATAGATGATTAACACATTTTAAAAACTATTTCCAAATCAAAATCTACCTCTCTAATGTGATTTGTCAGAAATGGAAAACAATTTATTATGGAGCATTTTTAATTAAATCTTAATTACATGTGCAATACATCACCCAAATTTAGAAGCTCATTTGAACTAATTATGTTGAAAATGCAATTGCATGCTAACTAGACGACCACACTTGCAGACCTGCCCAGGTGTTTCTTTTCCTTTCTATTTAAGCCTTAGTTTCCTTACTATTAAATGTCACCTGTTAAACGTTTGAAATCTTGTACAAGTGCATAATCATGTGGTAATGCCATAGTAATTTTTCTTCTGATACAAACAGGTGTTTTTCTCTTAACTTTGATAAGAGTTGTTTCCATTGTATTACATGTAAGTTCATCATTTTCATAAGATTAAATAATAGAGAAAAGAGTTTGGGAAAAATACTTGTTAATGCCTGTTAATGCATGAATACTCTTTTATCTAATTTTTACAGACTAAAAATGAACTTCACCCATCCCTTATGTCTGCATACCCTCCAATGGGTACATTCTTGTATAGTTGTTTGTGATTAGAAATTTATATGTAGTGCCTTATTTTCCTTTGTCTCAGATTGTTTTATGGATGCATTTTTAGAAAGAAGTATATTGATATCATCAGCTTTGGATAGCATCATAGTATATGACATAGTAACAGTGTGCTCATAATGCTAACATTGATTATTTATGCATCAAACTTAAAAATAAATACAAATAACCATGGCCCCTAGCACATGTTGAAAGCATGGGTGCACTGGATTTCTTTCTTTTCTACCAGAAAAAGGTCCTGGAGAAAGGCTTATTACTTGACATACGGTAGCTATCCAGTGAAACACATTGTACAGTGATTCCTTTTCTCATAAGGGGCACACCTGGTACCTCCATATGAAAAGACAAGTTAACAAGAAAAAGGTTAACAATTTTACTTAATCATGGTTATATATACTATGGCAGCTTACAGACAGAAGACCTACAGATATAGGAGAAACTATCTGATTTTATGCCTAGGTTTGAAGATGCAGGAATAGACAGGCGTGTAAAAATGTGGTTGAGTGGAATGTGTGTGACCTCAGAGTAAGTGGGGAAGGGCCTGACTGTTTAGATTCTTCTTGCCTCTGTTTTGTAGCATTTCTTATTCCCAAATATAAGGCAGGACCCTGTGGAATTGGAGTCTCAAGATCTCTGGTTGGATGAGGGTAGGTCATAGAATTTTGTTATAGCCAGCTCCTAGGAGGAAAGACTGTGGAAGGTTAGAGTAATACATTTGGACTTTATAGCTTGGCTTGGGGTAGAGCAGTTCTAGTTTTTATGACCTGTCTTAGAGAAGACTTACTCAGTTTTCTGTGGATTTCCTTTGGGATAGAACGAGAAGTAAGAGATGAGGTCAGGAAAAAGAGATCTTGGGCTCGAGACTGCTTCTGAGACAGTCTCCTGTCTTTTAGTTGAAAGTGTACAGCATGCCAACACTCTAGATTTTGAGATGTTATTATGTGAAACCCCCAAATTGTGTAGTCCTTTTTTCCCACTTCTCTCTGCCCCAAACACACTTAATTCGGGTGCATGTTTTCCTCTCTGACAGTAGAAACATGAAGACCCAAAACTAATAATGACTGAGTGGGGAACATGCTATCATAAACCAAGACCAACTGAATGTGAGACAGGCAGAAAGTGGTGCCAGTAAACATTATTGTATATTATAAAGAGCTATAGGGTATTTAAATTATCCTGATAGCACTATCCCCACTGTTTGTTACTATAAGGAATTAATATTGTTTTCATCCTTTGAGTACAAGGAATAGTGGTGGGTATTGTGAACCACGTAGAGATCCATGAGCTATATAATACAGTTCCTTCTACAGAGGAGCTAAAAACAAAAAGACAAACAATATCCTTTACAATATCTTTATGAATAAAAGAATAGGCTAGCAACTAATGATTGTAGAAATTAAAGAAAATATTGGTAGTAAATGGCTGACATCCAGCTTTTTTTGAAAGTGTGCTACATAGAATTATAATGAGTGAGATGTAAAGATAGTATTGCATTTTTAAAACTTTTTATGTAGTTTTCTTGGGTGCATGAGAAGAAGCATCAGTTGTGAGAAGACAACTCAGTGGTATTTTAAAAATTATAGATGATATTGAGCCAAAGATCTTTTGCAAAGTTAGAGCTCCAGTCTTTCTCACAGGAGAGGTGTTTTCAGTTCACACAGAGTAGTTACTCTGGGAGTGATGAATAACAACAAAACTACGTACATAAATGTATCTTGCCAAATATTTAGCCAGAAAAACAATGCATTTTGCTAATATTCCTTTAACTGTTAGTCACTGTTCCCACTAAGAAAAGAAAGTTTAAATAACAGGAATAGAAAAAATTAGGGAGGTGGAGGCCGATGGGAGTTTCACTTGCTGATTGCTGTTGACCCCCTTGACTTGACTGCTGAATTGACAGTCATTATGACTCATAGGCTGCATTCCCATAATAAACAATAAATATTCATAGCTTGATTATTAATGAATAATCTATGAATAAATAAGGTCTATTTATGCTTATTACTGGGAACAAGACTTATTTATAATACTTTAAAGAAAAAAAGGTACATTTTAAAACTGGAGACCTATGATCAGCTGCTTTTTGAGCAAGGTTTTGGAAAAAGTTTGATGCAGCTTATTTTTACTGACTGAAAACCTTATTAAGATTATAATTGTGTCACTAGTTTTTAAAGAACTTAGCAATTTTTATTATTCAGAATAGCAGAGAAACAGATTAAATTGGAATAAAGAGAATATAAAACTCTTAATCAACTATCACAATCCTATTCCAGCCACAGATTTGTGATTAGCAACTTGGAGTAGTGCTCAGGCATATCATTACTTATTAAAATCTTATCTATTGTAATTACTCTTTTTAATACAGTTCTCCAAAGTCTTGGTTATTCCTGTGCCTCCCTGCCTGTGTGTGTTTTAACGCTGAATCCCATCATTCTGTCCAAATGGTCGGTTTTTCTGTTACCATTTTTCTCCATGTAGAAGAGTGATGAATCGGTGATGGTCACTACCTCAGTTATGTGGGGGGCTTTAGCCCTAGCCTGCTTATTCTAAGTAGTTTGTACTCCTTACTTCAGAAAACATTCTTCAATGCTTTTTAGATTCAGCAACCTTGGTAGGTATTTTCAAACAGTTACAGTTTCATGGCACAAAGAACTGCTTTTCCATTTGTGTGTGTTTTGTAGTTGCTTGCCTATGCTTTATTATGTGCTTATTCTTAAATTGTCAAATTCTAGAAAGTAGAAACAATTTTAAGACTTTCTGTCTTCCCCTACCTTACTATCATTGATAGGTAATAGTGTGCACTGTTATCAAAAAGATTTTTAATGGCTTTACTTTGGACCAGATTTATTAAATAAAGTGTTCCAGATTGTTTGGAATCTTACAAAATTCAGTGAGGGCCAGCTAACAAAACAGAAGTTTAAGAATCAGAAGTTGTAGATATTTACATCTCATTTTCTTTTTTATTTTTATTTTATTTCATTTATTTATTTTCTGTATTTAGGACAGGGTCTACAGGGTTTACAGGATCTCACTACGTAGATCTGACTCTGGTGATTCTCTTGTTTACAGCCTCTCAAAGTGCTGGGATTACAGGCGTGCACCACCATGCCCGGTCTTAATTGCCCAGCATTAAGACTGCATTAAGTGGACGGGGCTGGCGTGGCAAGCCAGGGATCAAGCCCTGGCCTCTGTAGTCTGCCTAAGCAAGCTCTTTAGTCCATTGAGCTATCAGGCTGGCCCTACATCTCATTTTCTTATACTTTTATACGTCAGGCAGGGTATAAGAATTAGTGTCTTTGTGTGTGTGTGTATGTGTGAGGAGTAACCTGTAATTAAATTGTTCATTTATGTGATGTGAATGCTTTTTGAGTGCAAGTTACCAGTTAGTAAATCACTTCTTACGTATCTGCATTTCTCTGGACCAGTTAATTCATCTCATAAGGATATGATTTTATTTCTCTCTCCAGAGTCTCCCTTTCTTACAGTAGGAGGTCTTATTCAGGATTGTTTATCTGAATTTAGGTCTCCTCATGAAAACCTCAAAATCAAGACACTCTTTATGAGAATTCACAATGTAGAATGAATAGGCTGAAGGAAATAAAAAAGCTGTAGGTTTCCTTTCAAGTGACTCATGTCACAGTTGAGATGAGTAAATAGTTGAGCAAGACAGAAATATCTAACTTTACATTAAAATAAAACTTCATGTGGTGCATTAAAGAAAGAAATGAGTTATGTTCAGCTAGTTGAATCTGCTGCTGCCCTCAGCATGCAGATATTATGAAAAGCAGGTAGAATAGATTTTCTAAAGTGAAGAAGAGTGAATTTGAATGTTTTGGCCTAAAAATCCACACAGCAAGAAAAGATGCAATATGAGAATCTTGACCAAAAAAAAAGTTCTTACTAGTATAGTTATGATTATTATCTTTACTGTGCTTTCAAATTCTAACATTAAATCTATGTAGAAGTTCTCTACTGTTTGTTAACAGTTGGTTTTCACATGATGGCTGGATAGCACTGTAAATTCTTTGGAGAGGAAAGGTTTATATGTGAGATTAAACAGCCAAAGGAATGTCAAGTTATTTTAAGTCAAAACTGAAGAAGAAATGTAGATCAGAATGCTTTGCCCAAATAATGACCATAAAAGATAAGATTCTAAAAGCTGTTAATTCTAAAAGTTAATATACTCACTTTTAAAGTCTGCAGATATGTTTAGAGTTATTCAAGTCAGATAGTCTTTAACTCTCCGAAACACATCTATTTTTATATTGCTAGCTAATAATGAATAACAGCATAACTATTATATACTCAGAATAAGGTCAAAATATTAATTTTGTTGTACTTTTGAGGAGTTGGCTGTCCCTACTATGGGAAAAATACTGTTAATCACTAGAACTTACTTAGTTCAACAATAGAAGGAAGATTACATTTATGAAATGTATTTTTATAATTAGAAATTAACTATCATTTAATGTTTTTTTGTGTATCTGATGTTGTACTCAGGATGAGTTGCCACCAGCATTGAGATAGCTTTTAAATCTGTATACGAAAAACAGAAAGGAAATTAGGAGAAAGATAATGGATGGGAAATAGATGATGCTAGAGTTTAGTTCATTGTGTTGCAGACATGTCACAGTGTAGCATGCATTGTTCTATCTTTGAAATAGATCCAGAATCTGAGTATTTTATCACCTCACTTGAGGCTATCATCATCCAGATGACATTGCAGCATCTTCTCTTTCTTTAATATTACGGTGACATTTTGATGGCTTTTACCCATTCCTCTCTATCTTTGTACACAAAAGCCAGTCATCCTGGTGAGACAAACATTTGATGATCAAAAATCTCTTCTCAAAATAAAAGCCCAAGTTTTTATAGTAGTGCACGTTATATCAGCTATTGTTCTGCCTCTTTGATCTAATCACGTCCCCCCTTATCTCCTGCCTTCTTGTCTTGGTTACTTTTCTGTTGTTGCTGAATTAAGGAAGAAAAGGTTTATTTAGCTCACAGTTAGTAGTGGTTTCAGTCCATATTCAGCTGGCTCCAAGGCAGAGTAGCACATGGCAGAGAACAGTAGTTCATGCAGGAGAAAATAGCAATAACAAAATGGCAGGAGCTGAGGCAACAGTGGCAACTGAGAGCCAGTCTGTCTCCCTTATGTTGCATTCAGGCTGTCTGTCCCAGGCTGGGGGTAGTACTCACACCTGTAATCTCAGCACTGGATCATAAATTAATTACAGAGTCTAGAAATCTACCCTGTGACTGCATGAGGATTTGGGGGAACAGCTACACACAAGCTGTAACACTCCTGCATCAACTTCCATATTCTTCACTCTTGGCAATTTTCTACTTCCTAATGTGCTTGGCCGTCTCATTGCCTGACGTGCTTTTGTTCCAGACATTTGCTTTACTGATCCTCTTATTTCCTTCGCACAAGGCTTACCTGGTCACATTCCTTATCTGCCCCTCGCCCCACTTTTATTTCCTGTACTTTTCATTCCTTACTATACTATTTGTTTTACTCATTTGTTTCTACTCTCCAACACTAACCCAAAATGCAAGTAAGCTGTGCTTGCTGAGAGCAGTGACTTTGTTCCCTCAGTGCTGTGACTACTGCTTGGGTCGTAATGGAAACTCAGTAAATACCTGCCTGAAGAATGATGAGTGTCTGGTGCAGCAGACTTAGCTGACAGAAGTGATGAAGGAAATGGTAGTGAGAGCTCGTGGAGAAGATCCGGGAGAGGGATCACAGTCTCAGAAACTTAAGAAAAGAGTGCGCAGTTGGGTGAGATGTCGCAGATGAGTCATATAGAACAAGTAGTGATAGGAGAGGCTACTGAATTTAAAAGGCAGTAGTGAATTTAGTGCGAGCAGAGTGCAAACTGCAGTGGATTATGCATAAATGGGTCTTCAAATATAAGTAAAATGTATGGGCTACTTGGTAATTTGCAGTATTTAAAGTATATCTATAGTAATTGAATTTTGCTGGTTTTTAAATGTGAGCTAGCTGAGATTTAACTTATATCTTAATGCTTGTGAGCTGCTTTGATCTCTGCCAACTTTCACATATTTGATTTTTGGAGCCATGAGGTAGCATGTTAAGTATTGTCCAGTCTACCTGCTAGAGCTGAGGAAATGCTGAGACTTAAATAAATGCCCTGTACCAGGTCGCTGCTAGGACATAATAGACAGGAGAAAAGAGGGTGGCGGGGGAGGAAAAAAGAAACAAAAATCTATCTTTTCACTTCTAGACCAATGCTAATTCTTTTATTTATATAGATAATCTTAGTTCAGTTTTATTTCATATACCTATTTGTCATCTTTAAATTATTAGGAAAAACACAGGCATCAATTAATAACGCTAACATCACTAATGGGCAAGATTATGTCCAGAGAATTGGACAGGGATAGTTGGGGCACTATTTAGAGATTCAAAATATTTAGTTGATAAAATTTCATAGTCATATAGGCCCAGATTCATGCTTTTAGGTTTTTTTCTTTGTTTTTGATACAGGGTCTCACTACACAGTTCAGACTAGTAGTGATCTTCCTATCTCAACCTCTCTAATGCTGGGATTACAGGCATGCGCACCCATGCCTGGTTCTGGATCCAGTGCAGTGCGCCCAAGGTTCCGGGGCTGGCACAGTATGCAATACTGAGAATTGAACTTGGGACCTGCTTTTGCCAGGCAGGCGCTTATGCCACTGAGCTATCTCCCCAGCCCCCTTTTGGGTTATTTTCAAATAATTGTTATAAACGGGCTTTCCCCAACACCAGTGTAACTGAGATAAGTACTGCTATTTCTACTGTGGTAAAACATTTTGTGTCCATTACCTGAGATTATTTCTGGAGCACTCCGGTTATTAAATTTTAGTAACAGCTAAAGGAACATAACACACAACAGTGGCGTTAAAACAGCCTAGAAATACTCTGATCTGAAAAGAGGCTGGTCTGATTTGTCTTGAGGTCATTCAGTTAAGGCTGTCATTTTGTGGTATAATGTGCAAAATATATTATTCAGTATGGCATATTATTTAGCTGGATACATCTCCCAAAAGGAGCAAGTTTTGTGTTTTGTTTGGGGCTTTACAAATTCAGATGTGAATAACAAGTAAGTGGGAGGAATATTTCCTCTGTTTTCTTAGTTTTCCATGTAGTGTTAGCTGACTTTTTCTTTTCTATGAATTCACTTTATCTTCTCAGGTTGATTTAGCCTAAGCATGAATATTTCAGCATGCAGTGAGTGAGAATTTAAGAGAAACAACTTTTATATTTTCCCTCATACAATTTTGTGGTTCTCAGTATGTCTTCTTAGAGTTGATACAGTTTTAAAGTTCTTACAAGATGATTTTTTAATTGACAAAACTCATGGTATATTGTCGTTACAGATTTCTGAAGGTTTGTGGATCTGAGTTAGTACGCCTTGAATTGTCTTGCAGTCATTTCCTTAATGAAACTTGCTTAGAAGTTATTTCTGAGATGTGTCCCAATCTACAAGAGTTAAATCTCTCATCCTGTGATAAATTACCACCTCAAGCTTTCAACCACATTGCCAACTTATGCAGTCTTAAACGACTTGTTCTGTATCGAACAAAAATAGAGGTAAGAATAATTCATTTATGTCTTTCCTAGTATAGTATCCAATTGAATATTTAGTTTCCTTAATTGTTCATAGCAATGTGATTTCACATTTTAAAATAAAGATTTCAGTAACATTTTGCTGCCCTAAGATCATCAGAACTACTTTAGTCAGTCATTTTAGTGCTAGATTCTTACTTAAGTTATAAGTAAATGTTGATGCTGTGTTGTTCATGTCTTTAGGTGAAGAAAGGAGGAGTGGTCAGAGGTGAGCTGAAATGCTGGCAGAGATTAAATCATAGAGGTGGCAGTGTAGGACATAGAATGACATCTACGTAAAAGGGGAGAAGGCATGTTGAAAATAGTCTAGGATTGATTCAGGGGTTTACATTCCTGATACTATGGTTCATAAACTTCAATTTACAAAATGAAATGTCATGCATATTAGTTTCCTTGCTTTTTTGCACTCTTTTTTAGGACATCTTTCCATATCAGTACATATACTATTTGACTCTTGATTAACTTAGTATTGTATGCTATACCACTGTCTAGTTGGCATCATCCAAGTGGCCAGCATGTAGTTTTCCCAGTAATTTTTCTTTTACACACTGCCTAATAGTAACCTTCTTCTGTACATAGTTCACAAATACATGCTGCTCCATGTGCTTAGGACCTTGGAGTACATGCCTACTTTCTGTCATATTCCCCTTTCCTCTATGGCAGGCATGTTGGCCTGCTTTCTGTTCTTGAATGCCTTACCTGTTCCTGTCTCAGAAGTTTTACTTTTCTACTTATCTGTAGTGTTTTTCAGCTTCTCAAATATTTTAGTATTTTCTAGCTGACTAGTTTTTTAAAGATGGCTTCCAAGGTTACCTATCATGTCACTCAGTTTTACTTCCTTTTTTAGCATCCCTTTAAGTTCATATTCTATTTCCTTGTGTTAGGATATATTATGAGCTATGTCTTATGTA
>PVKN010036669.1:0-11393 GCA_004027915.1 Capromys pilorides | reverse complement strand
TTTCAGACATAATTTTAGTGTTACCTATTGCTATCCTCAGTATGAAAAACCTTTTGGTGGTTCTTAGGATCATTATCTAATTCATCCTGTGTACCTAAGTGCATGGTTTTGCTCCTGCCATGTTTCCTGTCCTTTCTGTTTGCAGTCACTTTGATCAGCATGTCTTTCCTGAAATTAAATGAACCCTGCAGGGGCTGGGTGAGGTTACTGGGGAGTCTGGGGCAAGCCCGGGACCTAGAGCCTGGGCTGAGCGCTGAGCCAGCTGGTACTAGTCTGGGGTCAAAGAAGTGGTGACGGGGAAGGGGGGTGGAAGGGACAGATCTCGGAGTGTGTATCTCCACGAAACTCCAGGGCAGGTTTTAAGTTGGGGCTCCAGAGTGTGGACAGGTGGCTGTACCCCAGGGCCCACCTGGGCTCTTATGAGTGCCCAGTCTCTCAGCCCAGGCAGGGCGCTTTCCCGAGCAGTCACCCAGAAGCCAGTGTCAGACCAGGCTCTTCCCAGATGGGCAGAGCACAACCCAGATAGCAATCTCTCCCCAGAGCTGCTCGCGCCCCAGGCCACACTGGCTTCCTGATTAGAGATCAATCATAAACCTTTGCATGTATCTGCTCATCTCTGTAATTAGACTTCCCGAGACCCGCTATCTGCTGCAGACACGAAGGATTTCACCTCTCGGAAAGGGAGGGAGCGATTCTGTCTTAATCTCCAAGAGCCACAAGATAAAAGATTTGCCCTGTTTACTTTGGATTAGAGAAGAGCTTTGACCTTGAGACAGGACCTCTTGTTTTCTGGGTTCACTTTGGATAGGAATGACCCCACCACCGCCTTTCAAAGCAAACTGGAGCTGGAAAGCGCAGCAGTGCCGAGGCCGTGTGGACTATGGAGAGGATCTGCGCACTCCAGCGCAGCCTTATTACAAGAAAAGAACTAATTTTAACTCCTCGTGGCATCTGGAGGCCAGCGCCACAGGCAGCCAGCCGTTGCTCTAATCTCAGAGCTGAGGGCTGATCCCGATAATGCATGCCTGGGCGATAATTAGATGCTTAGTAGGCTAATTATTTTGTGAATAAAATCAAACAAAATCAAGTAATTAAACAACAGAGCAAGGATGCCTAAGTCTCCTCCTGCCTGTTGCTGGAAGTCTGACCTAATGAGGGGCATAGGGCTGTGTCCGGGTTGGGGAAATGCTCTGCGGCCTGGGCTCTTCCCGTGGAGCTCAGGTTCACTGAGCCCTAGGAATGAGTGTTTCTGGGGGGTCAGAGGCCGGGGAGCCCCACAGTCACTGAGGAGCCGGGGCAGACAAGGTCCCCAGGGTGCAACAGTCGTGTTTTGGTCAGGTGGAGCCCAGAGCAGGGCCACAGCTTCACTGCTGTGACACGGAGGCTGGTGCTCAGCACGCTGCCCCAGCTTTTGCCTGTGCCCCTGGCAGGGTCCCTACGCAGCTCCGGGTGCTGTGACTACCTGTTCCCATGTGAGACCGGAGGCGCCACCATGGGACCCAGGACAGGTGTTCTGGTGCAGCCCTTTATGTCAAAGCGGCACAGAGATGCCCACAAAGCCAGAGGCTGCTGGAGATTGGCCGCAGCCCCTGTGGGAGGTGGCCAGGCCCCCAGAGTCTGTCCCTGTGGCTCTGGTACCAGCCCAGGCCTCTGCCCCTTGGGGTGCTGGGACTCTAAGCCCTCTGCACCCACAGTGGCTCCCTTCCTGGCCAGTACATGGAGGGCAGCCCTCACTTCCTGTCTGGTAAGGAACACTGCCTGCCCCTGGCAAAACCTGCCGGGAGGGTGGTTTCTCCCCCAGCTGCCCGTGGGGGAGAAAGGAGCGCTTCCTGCACGAAGCTTTGATCTGCCGTCTTCCTTCCTCCTCTTCCTTTTGCTTTTCTCCTCCTCCATCTGCCTCGTCTTTCTCTTCTTCCCTTCCCCCCCTCTGCTTCCATCTCCTTCTTTTTTCAATTTTTTTGGGGGGTGCAGGGTCTTGCTATGCAGTTCAGCCTGCTCCAGAGCTCACTATGTGGCCCAGGCTGACCTTGAACTCTTGGTGATGCTCCTGCCTCAGCCTCCCGAGTGCTGGGATGACAGTTGGGCGCCACCATGCAGGCCTGCCTTTGCATATTCCGCTCTTCCATTTGCCAGCTGGTGTTCAGCCACCAGTGCACTCCTCAGTATGCACAGCTGGGAGCCCAAGCCACTCAGGGTCCTGCAAACTGGTCCTGTGTGGGGCAGGCGACATGGGGCTATGTGGCGGCACCATCATACAATTCTATCATGCCATGCACTGGGAAAAACGTGCCCTCTAGGGGTCATGGGGTCTACCCCAGTTTATCGAACTCTGACACTGTATGGGCAAGAAGAGAAGGGCAACGGCTACGCGGGGCATGGCTGCGTGCCCACGCAGCCCTGCACTTCACTGTCTGACACAGGCGCTCTCTGTGCAGCCCCTGCCCCTCCTGCCTTGGCCTCCTCCCTGGTGCTGGCATCTGCACGCCCATCTTCTAATCAGGACCCAAAGAGCAGGGTGGGATTTGGCCCCTAGGCCCTGCCTGGTCACTAGTGTGACTGCAAATGGCGGACGCCGCTTCTTCACTCGCGGGCTTGCCTCAGCAGCTCTGTGATCTGAGGTGCTGGTGGACGTGGCACCTGGGCCCTCGGAGGTATCTGCTGTGTGTGCCCAGCCCAAGCAGGGGCAGCAGCCTGAGGGCTCCTCACGGAGGTGGCAGGCGGCGAGGCCTCCTGTGGACGTGTGGACAGCGGCGTGGCTCCCCTGAGCAGCCTGTGTGCTCGCCCTGGGGAAGCCAGGCTTCCTCAAGCTGTCAGTGGGCCCCCTGGGTGCCCAGCCCTGGCTCTGGTTGGCTCAAGTTCTAACCCTGCTTCCTAGTCGGCTTCCCTTGGGCCTGTAAGGAAACCTCGGATTTATGTCTGGTTTTCAAACATGACTTCCACAGCTCCTGGGGACACGGACGATCCAGGGTCACCCTGAGCCTCTGGAAAGGACAGCTCTGGGTCCCGGTCACAGTCTCCATGGAGGGCCTCACCTAGAGAATGAACTCCACAGTGCCCTGGCCAGACTGCATCTCCAGAGAAGCCGAGACTTTCCCATGGCACTCGGGTGGCAGCTCCTCGGCTGCTGTGGAATCCTTGGCGTCAGGCTTTGGGGAGAGGCGAAGTCGGCCAGGAACCCTCAAAATAGTCTATTTACACCCGGTCCTTCCCAACACAGACGCCGCGCTGGCTCAGGTACAAGCTGTCTGTTTTCATACAGTCTAGCAAGTCTGGAAAATAAACACGCCACCCTGGAGCTGCCTGCCCGGGAGGGGCAAGCAATCCGATTAAGCTGTCTCTACTGAGAGAAGCTGGAGAAAAACGGATTTGGGTGGCGCAGTGTCAGCGGCCGTAGTGCGCGTGGGGCGGGTGCGGGGCTGCAGAGACTTCAAATTGGTTTTAACTGCTGTCTGTTCTTTAACAAGATTTGGCTGTACAAGATCACCCTGCCCTGGGGACAAGAAGAGACGGCCCTGTCGGAGCCCTGGCCCGTGCCAGATCGCATCCCTACCGCAGTGCAAGAGGCTGACACAGGGGCTAAAGCCACTGTCACTCAGCCCCAGGGCCAGCGTCCCAGCACAGGGAAGCCCTGCCCCTGCCCCCTCCCCTGCTCCCCCTCCCCGGGCAGGGGCCCCACTATCTGAGGCTCTGTCTTATCTCTGTGGATGCAGTAGTGACCCAGAGACAGCCCTAGGGGATCCTGGGCATCGCAGTCCAGGGATGGCTGGGGACAAAAGGATGAGCTGTGAACAAGCACAGAGCGGGGTCATGTGGACAATGAGTGCAAAGGCCCTGGGGCTCATGCAGGAGACTGTCCGGAGGGTGGCCATGCTGGGGCTGCAGCGAGGGGCTCTGCTGAGTCACCTGGGGACAGGCAGAGACAGGAGACACCCAGGGAGAGAGGATGCCAGGGCCGAGCTGCAGAGATGGCCAGGCCCTGTAGCCGGCCCACCCAGCACACGTGGAGGCCCTGGTTGCAAGTGGGGGCTGCATTTTTCTCCTCCCAGGAAGACCAGTGTGCCCTGGGTTCTGTCATCCTGTGCCCATGCCTGGGCATGCACATGTATGTCTGCGAGCACACCACGCAGCGTGTAGCTGCCTTGTTGTGGGCGTTGATACACTGTGTCGACTTGAGGAAGCTTGGCCGGCTGGGCTCAGCTGGTTCTGGGCTGTGGGGGCTCCACCTGCAGGATGCAGAGGGCCTGCCCTGGGACGTGATTGGTCCCACCCTGGGATGTGATTGGTTCCATCTTAGGGCCAAAGGGGCCACCCCAGAGTGACTCAGCACAAAAAAGATAAAAAAGGAGCTGAAGAAGCCTTTGCCGGGGCCCTGCCCAATTCAGCCCAGCCTTGCCCCGCTTCCTTGGAGAAGTCCTCATCTTTGGAGGAGCTTGATCTTCACAGCCATGCCGCTTTGGAGGAGCTCCAGTGCCCGCACAGAATCTGGAAGAGAGAGGCTTGATGGACGCCATGATGGACGCCACAGTGCTGCTTCTCCTCTGCTCTTCATTGTTTTCTGTCGCCAAGAACTGCTGTCGTTGGCCTTGGAGCCAGCGGAGTAGGAACTGAGACCTCCACAAATTGTGAGCTAACTGAACCTTTCCTTCCCTCATGTTGAGTGTTGGGTATTTGTCCCAGCAATGAGAGAAGAGTAACTAAGACACTTGTGCATGCACGTATGTGCATGTGTGTGTATGTGTGTGCGCGCACATACGCGCGCGCGTATGTGTGTGTGTGTGTGCGCGTGTGCTTGTGTGCCATCATTCACTCGCCTCTCTCTGCTGGTGTTCCCATATGGCATGCCCATGTGGGGACACTTTGAACCCTACCAAGAGCAGGAGACATTAGGGAGATGGCCCAGCCTTGATTGCTGCCTCCGTGTGGGGTCCTAGGGCCTGAGGGAGATGGGGTGACCTCTTGGGATCCAGCTGTCACCTGCACAATCCTTATCACAATTGGGGCCTTGACTCGGGATGGGCGGCACCTGGCTGGAAGCCCCCAACAGCTCCCTCCCTGGGTGACACAGGTGGCTGGGGACGGTGCACCCCTATCCCTGCTTGGGCTGGCTTTGGGGACCGTGGTGGCCTTGCAGGGCAGTACTAAGGTACCTATGAGATGTCCCACTCCATGCAAGCAGCTGGGACCCTGAAGACACCCACTGTGGCCCTTTCTCGAGGGATGTCGCTAGGAGTCTGCAGCAGGGACTTCCAAATCCCCCAGCATGGTTCCTGGGACGGGCCCTCCACAGCCAGCCAGCTCCCCACCTGCACCCATCACGCCTTGCGTCCCTGGAAGGGCTGAGAGTTCCTGGGTACTGTAGGATTTCTGGCCTGGCTTCTGGGCCTGTCCTCCTCAGTGTGCAGCTGGACGTGCAGGTGATCAGGCCTCTGTCCTCCCTCAGTGGCAACCAGCTCCTCGGTGCAGGTCAGCTGCTCTCAAGTCTCTGGGACAGAGCAACCCCATGGCTGCCCAGACACGAGTTCTGGGTGCAAAACACAGCTGCTGAAATCCTGAGATGCGGGGAGAGGACCAGCAGCAAACGTGCTCCTCAGCCGGAGCTGGGGGTTGGCACACAGGAGGCTCCAGATGGTAAATCAGAGGTTCTCGAAATCCTTCCTTGAAAATCATTACAAGATTGTAAAATATGCAAATCGCCTTATGCTAATGTCCTCCTCTTGGTTTGAGTGCTTAATTGAGCTCAGCTTCCTTCTGATCTAACCCCAGGGTTAAAGAACTCTCGCTCTTGGCTATGTTGTGCTCCCTGCCGGAGGCCTGGCCCAGGCTGGCTCAGAGCGGAAGGGAGGCAGGCGGCCTGGGTGACTGCAGCCCACTGCCCTAGGAGGACAGGCTGCTGTGGGCCTGAGGCCACCCCCATGGGAACCTTGGAGGCTCTGGGACAGAGATTGGCTCTCTCACCTGGATGGGTCCTTAGCAGATACCAGGGTCTGAGAAGCAGCAGTGACTCAGATGAGCCACTGCAGGGGGAGCACGGTGGGAGCCGCAGGGCTCCAGCGAGGACCCTAAAGGACCCAGAACTGGCTTAGGCCAGTCTGAGCTCTGCTGACCCTCGGAAAGACATGGGGCCTAGGAGTGGGATGTCACCTGGGTCCCTGTCCCCCAGGTCTCTCCCCAGAGAAGTAGGGTGGCAGAGCCCCTTGGCAAGCCACCTTGCTAGGTAACTCCCAACAGGAGCGAAGCCTGCCACCCCTGCCTGCCAAGATGGAGCTCTGGACACCCATACCCTGCCAGAGCCCTAAAAGTGCCGCCCCTCCATGTGAGTCTGTGAGCCAGGGTCCCCTCCATACAGCAGGAAGTGGATGGAGCGGGCCTAAGCCCAGGTAGGTGCCCAAGCTGAACATGCTATGGCATGGCACTAAGCTGGAGGGGGGTTGCAGAGCCGGACCTGAGACTCTCGGATTGACGCCTGAAGAGTGAGGTTGTCAGAGGGGCCACTCGGGGCATGGGAGGAACAGCTCCTGCGGTCAGCTGCCGGGTCCAGCATCCATCCCACCCAGACTCTGGCAGGCAGAGCGCCCCCCTGAGAGTGAACAGAAGCTCCCACAGCCAGCTCTGCCTTCATTCAGACTATGCAGGGGCAAAGATACTGACCTGGCTTGGGTGGGCACTCGGGTGGACAGACCAGGGCTCTGGACACCAGGATGGAGCTCACAGAAGCAGAGCACCCCAGTCCCCTGCCGGCCTCCTTCTCCCAGGGCAAAGGGCCCCCTCTTGCCTGATGCGTCTGCAACAGGGACAATGGACATTCCTCAGTGTCCCCCACCAGTGAGGTCCGAACAGGCCATGCTGGGGCCAGGTCTGGGCCACAGCCCTGGGCAGGACAACATGTGTGTCCTCATCTGTCCCAGGGAGCCTTGTCTCAAATATCCATGTCCTCAGCTGGAGGTCACCCTGAGGAGGGCTTGCCGACACTACCACATGCATGCATGAGTGCACAAACGTGTGCATGTCTACACATGTGCTTTATCTGCTCAAACACCTGAGAGTGTCACACTTCCTTGGCTGCCCTGGCAGGGAGCTACTGGGCCTGTCATTTGACTTTGGGGAGATGGAGCTCAACACAGCAGGGAAGGTGGGGACCATCGTGGTTCTGGGGCTGTGCTACCTGGGCCTCACCCTAGCTGGCGATTTCACCATTGCTCCTCCGCTGGGCCCGCTGTCTTCCACACTGGTCACAGGGTGCAGGGACTCACACGGTGGGGCCCAGGCTGCCGCTGGCTGGGTCCAGGTCCGTGCTGTGGATGCTCACCTGCCATCCAGGGCTTCCTGGGTCCTTGCTCGGTGCCCCGCACTGCCCACAGCCTCCCCACGCCTCCATGCATGTGTGGGAGCTGCTGACCCCTCCTCACCTCCCTCCTCTCGATGCTCCCCCCACACCCCTTCCCTTCAAGGCCCCTGAGCCTCTCCAAGGCAGAGTGCCCCAGGCAGGTGGTCCCTGCCCGGGCTGCTGAGGGGCAGCTGTGGTCAGGGCAGGACGAGGAGAGGATGGAGCAGCATGGGCAGTGAGCACATGGCCAGGGGTGGGGGTGCCTGCTGGGCGTGGGGGCTGACTGGAGCCCCGGAGAGTGCTCTGCTCTGCTCTAAGTTTGCAGAGCAACCTGGGGAGGGTAGGAGCGAGGGAACAGGTGTGGCTCTGTGCGGACAAACAGCACTAAGCCAGAGAGGCCTTCCATGAGCTCAGGGCCAGCGCACGTGCTTCCATGGTGCTCCAAACAGGACCCGGAATGGCTCTTACCTACCCTTGCTGAGCTGCAGGCAGGAAAAGCTTCTGCACACAGATGGAAACAGATGAGTGACCAGAGAGGGGAGTCCAAGCCTGGAGCCCGAACCAGGGCTTTCTGGACCACATCTGGCAATGCTGCTCCGTCCATGTGGGGCGAGGGAAGCGCTAATCAATGGCAAGGAAACCTCCAACGCTTCCCAGGCACGGCTTGTCCTCCAGACAAGCATCTGGTTATTTGGATGCTGCTTCCTCACCTTCAGAAATAAGGCTCCGGAGAGCCGAACACCAAATCCCAGCACGGACTTCTGCCCTTTCCTTTCCGCTTCCTGCATGGAGATAGAACACAGGTCCTGCTGTAAAGGCAGATCCCGAGCTCCTGCCCATGGTTGAGCAGCTGTAGCCTCTTGGGAAACAGGCCTTGGGAAGCTGCGGCCCTGGGGCTCGACCGAGAGGAACACTGGATGGCACTAGGGCCCTGGGATAGCAGTGGGGGTCTTTGAGGGCCGGCCAGCCAGACGGAGGTGACACCCTCCTCTCTGCAGAGTGGAGCCCAGCTCGGTAGCTCCAGCACCCACCCAGGCTGCACGGCTGCCCCATAAGGACCGGAGATGCCAGAGCCGCAGCACACACCTGTGCCAGGCCCTCTCAGCTCTGTAGGAGCACAGTTCACCCAGGCCTGGGCCGTGTATCACCTTCTGTAAGACAGGCTGGAGTGACTTTCTCACCATAGCTTTTACGAAGAAAGCCACAAAGAGTCCCCCAGAGGTAAGCTGCAGGTAAAAGAGACGTACTTAGGAGAGCAGGCCTCTGCCTGTGCAGGGAGGTTTTGCCTTAGGTTCCTGTAAAACCCCAGCGGAGTTTGCTTCCTTGATGTCTATAGAAGCCAAAAGCCAACTCCGACATCTATGGGGAAAGCCACAGCCGGGGAGATGTGGATAAAGGTGCCATGAGAGGGTGGCACTGCCAGCCTGTGGGGCCTGCTGAGCTCCCTGCTGTGATGCCACCTGCTGCATAGGGACGTCAGGGCAGCCAGAGGAGGAGACAGGAGACCCTGTGGGCGGGAGCAGGGAGCAGTCTGGCCCGTTCCTCCTCCTGTCCTCCTGGCTCATTTGGTCAGGGGTGATGTCCACAGAGGCATGTGGCCAGTGACGTGGGTGAGCTTGCAGGTGGTGGCATGGCCTCAGGAGTGGGAGACAGGAAGCAGGCTCAGTGCAAGCTTTAATTGAGACAGGATCTCACTGTGTAGTCCAGGCTGGCCTTGAACTCACTTGGTAGCCCATGCTGGCCACAACTCCCAGTGATCCTCCTGCCTCAACCTCCTGAGTGCTGGGGCTATAGGCCTGGGTACCACACTTGCTTGTGCGAAGTACAATTTTAGGACTAATGTCTTTAGCAACTAGAAGTAAAAAGGGGGTGACAACAGAAAGAAAAAGTGACCTACACATAGATCTGTGGAAATCGCCGATGTGGCAGCCCAACTCGGGGACCTGCAGCTGATTGACAGGGCTGGGGGGCATGACCTGCGGGTCACAGAGCAGGGGCACCAGCACAGAGGAGGATGCCAGCGCAGAGGAGCTCGGCAGGGTCCATGCAGGAGGCTTGGAGACCACGCCATAGCTCTGAAGGTGGAAGACAGAGCGGGCACCCAGGAGCAGGAGGTAGCAGCCACTTCCTGGAGAAGAGGCCAGCTGACAGCAATGGCTTCTACTCTGTTCTTCATCTGCATTGCTCCCCAAGAAAGAAGAGCCACATAGAGCTGGCCTGGGGGAAGCTAGGGAGATGCCAGCCAGGTGAGCAGCAGGTGTAACGCAGGAGGAAGCCGGTCCATCAGAACATACACAGCCAAAATGGACTGAGAGGCCTATGTTTAAAAACATTATTTCATTGCGAGACACCTTGCCGGAATGCGCCCCGAGTCCTCCCGCTCCCGGGGATCGCGCTTGCCCCGTCCTCCCTGCCACTCTCTGGAGCAGCTCTGGCGTTCTCTTTCCTGAGGGTCCTTATGAGGTCCGATCAAAACTGCAGTGGCGCTGCTGGCGAGCGCCGCCCGGGGGAAGGCAGCTCCTAGGAACCGGAGGCAAGTCCTCATCCGGCCCACTCACCGAAAGTGGCCCCCGAGGCTTCCAGCATCACCAAAGTCAGGATGACCATGAGAAGGAAGTTTTCGATCAGGTTAGGACCCTGAGGCAGCCAGAGCAGCATAGCTGAAGACCCTCTGGAAAGGGGACTCCAGAGCTGCTGCTGCAAGTG
Source organism: Capromys pilorides (assembly GCA_004027915.1). NCBI lineage: Eukaryota > Metazoa > Chordata > Mammalia > Rodentia > Capromyidae > Capromys > Capromys pilorides. The sequence continues at coordinate 1,363 of PVKN010036669.1, read as the reverse complement.
GCGGGGGCAAGGAAGCGAGTGTGTTCAAAGCCAAGGGGGTGGGGATGGGGCACTGATGCCAGTGTGTGTTTTGCTGCAAAACTTTTTAAAACTTAGACATCTTGACCACGCTCCATAATCACAAGCAAGCACACCTCTGTGGGGGGCGCTAGGGCGCCCTCTCATCCTCCGTGAAGCTGAGTGGGGTGACATCCTCAGAATGACGGAATCCTGTCATGGCCAGAAGCGGCACGTCCCTCACCTCCCTCTGCCCTCTCCCAACTGGCATCTGCCCCCTGGAGGAAGTTGGGGCAGGTGGGGTGCCGGGTGCAGCTCCGCCTGCTCATATGGCTGCCTTGCCTGGGTGCCCTGGGATGCATTCGGCATGCATGCGTGTATCTGGAGCACCGCGGTCGGTCCCTGCTGAGGAGACCCCGCAGTGTGGCTGCTCTGCGGTGGGCTGGGTGATCCGCGCCTGCTGCGCCAGCTCCAGCTGTGGCCCCAGCACACACGGCTACCACGGAAGCGTGCCCAGCCAGGGTGGGCAGGGCAAGCAACACATCTGGGTCGTGTGCGGTCACGCAGACAGGCCTGGGCAGAGTGCCTGGCTGAAGAATGATGTTAGTTACCAGCAGCAGAAAGGAACATGCTGCCCGGCTGTTCCTGATGGGAAACTGGGTGTGGTCAGGGCTAGGACACAGACCTAGCTGGGTGGGATTCCGCTCAGTACTCAGCACACAGTGATGGGGAGCCTGTGTGGGCACTGTGTGGCCTTCCACGGCAGGACGGGTGCTCGAGAAGCAGTGAGAGTCCAGCCCCTGACTCAGGAGCTCACCTTGAGATGAGAAGACATGACACACATGTGAACGCAATCCCAGTGATTCATGGTACAAACTGGCAAAAAACACAAGACACCACAATCACTTTAGATTATGCAGTGAAGCAATTTACAAACTCCAGCATCCATTCACAAAGAGACCCTAAACAAACTCGGAATAGAAGGGAATCCTCCAAGCGTGAGAAGGCATCCGCGGAAAAAGCCCCTGACGTCACTCGGAGTGTGGAGAGAAGCAGTGGTCCCCTGAGATCACACAGCATCGAACATCTCCTCCCAGCACCTCTTCCCCCAGGCACCTCTGCCCTGGACCGTGGCATTTGGAAAGAAGAGTGAAGACCTCATCTTTATCTGAGGTTGCATGGTGGCCCAGAAAAGGCTACAAAATCCACAGAGGTATTACTAGAATCCATAGGCGAGCTTGACACATCACGGGGTGAAAGGGCAGTATAAGAACATGGATCGTATCTCTGTGTGGCAGCAATGTGTCCTCAGGAATTAGTATGGAGAAAGCCGTCACATGTAAAGTCGAGTATTACCACATATAAC
>PVKN010036668.1:0-11480 GCA_004027915.1 Capromys pilorides | reverse complement strand
TACCACTCATGATTTCCTGAAGTTCCTATTCTTTTTTCACAGGTGCAATATAGTATTGTATTTTTTTATGAAATTTATCATGGTATTTACACATTTACCTTTGTGCGCCACATCATTTTGCTCTCATTGACATCTGCATTATTTGTACCTTCAGAGGAAGCATAAGGAACCACTGTCAGAAGTCAAAAGTAGAGAAGTGGTGGGGGAGACATTTCCAGAAAAGTTTTAAACAGAACTGGTAAATTACTTGTGGATATTTGGAAATACAAGGAGGTTTGGCAAATCTAGTGGGACAACAAAAAAACATAGTAATGAATATAAAATGAATGAATCAGATGAGACCAATATTTCTATAATGTTAATATCATTAAATTAAAGCCTAGCCTTGTAATAGAAATGCAGAACTTTGGTTTACTTCCTAACAGGATATAGTACTATTTTATCTCATGGTATTTCCTCCACCTGTTTCCTTAAAGCCAAGAGTTGATACGTGAAAGCAAAATGCTTTTCCCCTCACTTGAATATAAACCCAAAAGTTAGGTTAACCACACCCAGGCATCCAGCTTTGCGCCTTGCACTCTAAGTCCAACACTGTCAGCTCACTCACCTGCTCACGTTCCTTTCCTTTGTACAGGATTCAGGCCTGAGCCACAGAAAACATAGTGCGCAGGGCCCACTAACTTTATTGAATTTCTATCATTAAATTTGCTCTAGGGCCAGCCTTTTCCCACCCATTCATTTCAGAGGTGCAATTTTTTCCGTTCAGTATTTTAGAGATTGTGTGGATTTTAATGCTCACGAAGAGCGTCTAATAAAGTTCCAGTGAATTTCTTTTGAAGTAGTCTGTTTCTGTGCATCAATATGAAGCAAAGTAATGCTAAAATAAAAGGCTAAAATCTTAGAAATAGCACAAGAATCAAAATTTCAAAACATTCAGCACTGTTTCGTAAGTTAGCTTACAGTGGCCCATTCACTTCAAGAACTTGATATCATTTCAGAGATCTTAACTAAAACATTTTTTTAGTTCTAATATATGATTTTATAGTGATTATTAGACAAGCTTCTCTACATGCTTGTCTGGTGTTATGGAATATATTTATCATGATAATATGGTGCCTTTGAATTTGAAGTTTTATGATGTAAGCATGAATTTCAATACCAACTGAGGTTTGGCATCAGAAAACAATTGTAATAAATATGAATAGCCGCAAATCTGATCCAGTATTTACCAGTTTCCAATGGAAACAGGAATTATTGGAAAATTGCTTCACAATCCCCATTATCAGCATCAGACAAAATGTTAATGTCAAGACCATGATTTTATTAGTTTGAAAAAGCAAATTTTCATCTAAGCGCAATCAGTAAAGGAGTTGCCATAATCTGCCTATCGTTTTTATTTTGGCCATCAGAACTACCAGACAAGGGTCCTGTGCCTCCTACCAGGCTAATGTCAATCTGGATGACACAGCGTAAACGCTATTTCATTCTGCGTGGTAGGAGCCATTAAATTCAAGTGGACAGTAAAAGCCTATTTTCAAACTCAGCTATGCCTGGGAGCGATAACGGTGAGACACTCTCCCTTTGTTTTCTGAGACAACTGAGTTGAAAGACAGTCCTGCCTGATCCTAAAAGTAATGAAAACAAGGCCCATGAGCAGGACGCTGTGGTGCACCCCTGTGAGGTCTGGTACCAGGGAGACTGAGGCAGCCCAGTAGCAATACGGAGGTCAGCCGAGGCAGCTTGGCAAGACTGTCTTTCAAGGGGAAGCAGGCACTGCAGGAAAGCCCTGGGTTCACATTCGCTCCTAAACCAAACAAAACAAGAAGCACATCAATTCCATAGACTTCATAATACTTAAATACTTTAATTTCGGAAAAAAAAGAAGTTCCAACTGCACGTGACTATTATGTTAGTTTCATAAGCTGTGACAGATTTGACAATAGCAATTCTATAAGGGACACATATGACTGTTGCTTTCAAAGACTTGCGTTTTTATTTCTTTGGTTCTTACTTTCTTCTTGACCTGCATAGAAGCATCAAATAGCTGCACACTGAGGACTGAAATACCTTTGGAACGTCCATAGGAAGTGACAAAGAACATTGTAAGTAAATAAATGTGCCAGATAAATTGTATCATTCTACTGCTTTGAAGAAACTGAACAGGGAGACAGGAACAACCTGCTCGCGTGCATGTCTGGGTCCTTCTACGTGTCCTCATCACATCTGTCCTAGACGCAGAGTGTGATCTGCCCCCGCTGCTTCTGCTGCGATGCGTTATCTGCCCTGCCTCCTCACTGGCATGAACCAAATGCCACTAATTTGTTCACTGGAAAATGGTATATTTTGTGTAAAATTTGCTTCTCAAAAAAGAAAAATAAAGCATCAGAAGCAAATGTGATTAAGAAAAATGTTGCTAGGCATGGTGTTGCGCGTCTGTAATCCCAGCGCTTTGGAGGCTGAGGCAAGAGGATCTCCTGGAGTTCGGGACCAGCCTGGGCTACAAAGTGAGCTCAAGGCCAGCCTGAGCTGCATAGGGAAACCTTGTCTCAAAAACGCAAGCAAACAAGCGAACAAAAGCATAACAAAACAAACAAACAAAAACTTCTTGGCCTCTGGGCACTCTTTTATCACCTCTGCTCTCAAGGGTGGACCCCGCCTATGGGCTGCCCCTGGGGCCTTCGGTGAGCTCCTTTCTATCCGCTGTCAGCACATCTGTCATGATGCCTTTGTTCTCCTAGCCGTAATATTTTCTCCTTCATTTGTTTCCCCTATAATATGAAGTCTGGCATTTCTCTCGTCCAAATGTTTATGACAAAGAATAAAAACAAATGCCCACAGCTTTGACGCGCAGGGTCCACCAGCTTATACTCCCTTCTTTGTGAGTCTCAACGCAGAGAGGCTTCATCTGCTAAAAAATAAAAAAAAGACAACCAAAGCGAAACAACCCCATGCACGCGGGGTGCGCCCTCGAATGACTATTAAAAGCCCTGTGATCCTCTCACGCGCCATCAGGGGAACGCAGTCGCAACCCTCTCTGCGCTCCGCGATTGTTTCGTCTCCCGTGAAGCCCTGAATTGAAGCAGCCCTCGTCCCTCTGCCTTCTTCCTTGAGTTTCACAAGTGTTTGGTTTTAGTTCTGCTCCTCTTGGCACGATTTTCATCTTCTTTTTTTCATGTCTCCATCTTGGGCCACGTGAGTTGTCTTGCGGTCGGGGCCGGCACACCTCCTCCCTCGCTCTGCTACTGCCTGGGACAATTCTATTAGTGTTGTTCATATTTAAGACTCCCATAGTTTAGTCTGCCCTTCCAAACTCTTTTTGCATCCTTCGTGTGTGTGTGTGTGTGTGTGTGTGTGCACATGCATGCACATGTGATCTCCTGTGTGTCTTTGTGGGTGTGCCCTATTATTTTCCATCTTTTTAATAACTCCGGATGGATCTTCTGGTGATTTTTTATCTGGTTATTTTCCAACTCCCTACTGTTAATGTCAAACTTTGGAAGAGCCGTCTCTTGGAAATGCATGCCACCAGCTATCTTTAGTGCAGCTCTTTCCCTTTAGCTTGCGGAACTTCCGGCTTGTGCCGTTTTGTGCCCCGTCCCTGTCCTTGGTCCCATCACATTGTCCATGTGCTTCTACTCAGCACAGTCTTCTCAATATGATCTGCTGTTTGTTCTACTACAGCCAAACTGGCCTTCCTTTCTTCTTATCAAGGTTTTACTTTTGCTCGCACTTTTTTATGGGATTCGTTCAAGCACTTCAGAGTTATTTTCATTTACGTATTTGGTTCAGGGTCTCCCTACGCAGCTCAGACGCCTAGTGTTCCTCCTGTTTTCAGCCTCCCCAGCACTGGAATTACAAGTGGGCACCACCATGCCTGGAAACTGCGATCGGCTCATCGTGCTCAGGGAGGGGCCTCCTTGGCATGTGGCGGCTGTACTTGCCAGGCAGGTGCTTACCCGCTGAGCTATTTTGCTGCTCCTCAGAGTTATTTTTCAAATGCAACCTTCTTTGTTCTGTCTTCCCTGTTTCTCATATTTGCACCTCAGCCTCCCTCCTAACCTCAATCTCCTAACCTCTTTGCATTAGCTTTCCACGGCATTTTCTAAACTCCCATGCAGTTTTCTTGCTCTCTTCTCTCTCCCCCTCTTTCTCATTTTTCTTTCTTTCTGAGCTTCCAAAGATTTGCCCGCCTATGAACAATAATTTCTAACTGTTCTCTGATCTATCCAGAGATATTTTATAAAATATTTATTGAAAGAATGAAGAGTGGTTTTGTGAGAATAACTTATAGCATAATAATGTGTATACTATGGCATAAACCTTGTAAAAATTTTACATGTGTAAGGCAGTGAAAAAATTAATTGAAGGTGAAAGACAGGAATAAAAGGAAAATTAGTATGTTGGTCAGTGAAAATTTTTCCAAGATACTGTAAGAATAGACTTTCTTTTCATTTTTGCAGTTCTTTGCATGACAAATGTTAAACATTACTTAATGACAGTGTATTTGTTTATTCATTAAATACTGGGCAGACATCTATAGTCAGTGGATTGCTTAAAGTCATGAGGCACAAAAAAATAAATAGCATCATTTCGGTCACTCACTCATTGTTCCGCCTTTATCCAGAGACAGATATTTGGCAGGGAGCATCACATACTTGTGCGTCGCAGGCCTGGCAAGATCAAAGCCCCAAGTTCAAGCCCAGCAGCGGGGTGGAGGCAGTGGCATCTGCCAAAGCAAAGTGTTAGAACATTCTTTACGTGTAGAGGGAGACCACGAGCAAATATGAGCATAATCAGTGTAACGTGAAAGCGATTGGAACATTGAAGAATTGGGCTATGCTAGAATGAATGCATGGTGGAGCTTGATTGTGGTGGCAAAACATCAAATTCCATCTAGAAAGCATCACAACTGGTCTTGCTTTGAAGCGTGTTCTGAACCCAGTGTTGTATGCTAAAAGATTTCAACATAGGTAACTGAGTAACAAATGATAACATCACACTGGCAGGGGGATAAAAGACCAGTGGGCTATTTTCTTTGGAAAGTGAGAGCATTTTAGCCACCTAAGCACTTTTAGTTTGAATCTACCCAAATGGATTTGGGGTGGTGGCACAGGCCTGCAATCTCAACATTTAGGAAGCCAAGGCAAGTCCAAGGTCATTCTGAGCTCCGTGGTGAACTCGAGGCCAGCCTGAACTGCACAGCAAGTCCCTGGCTCCAACAAGACAGAAGCAAAAAAGAAAACAAAAAATTCTACCTTAATGATTTTATTATTTACTCATTTGCATATAGGAGCAACGTTGTGTGCGCGGGCAGTAAAGCTGCCCTGGCTCTGGTTGCCTGAACCTATCCTGGGCAACATAGGGGAAAAAAATCTTTAAAAACTGGTTTTGTTCCAAAAGCCTTTGAAACATGGGGAAAACAAGTAAATAAACACATGATCACAAGCACAAGTCTAGTTACTGTATTGGAAGGGTCTGCAAAGCTTGGACTACGCGAGTTCGCAGAACAGGCTCTGATGCCAGGTAGTTTCTCCCTATGGGAAGCTGAACTACTGGGATGGTGGGCAGAGCACCTAGCAGCCCGAGGCGCTTGTTAGCTGACCTTGGGCTTCCTCACATCACCATCTGAAGCATCAGGATGCGTGCTCCTGGGCTGTGGTGGGGAGCTGGGAGAAACAAGACTGACTACCGGCCCTGGTCCTCACCTGAAAGTTGTCTGCTATAACGTTTTACCTCTAGCCTCATAATTTTTATTGAGGCTTTTACATTCTCTCTCTGTCTCTCTGTCTCTCTCTATCCCTCTCTGTCTCTCTCTGTCTCTATGTGGTACAAGGTCTCACTGCACACCCCAGACCTGTAGTGATCCCCCTGTCTGTCTCCCCAGAGTTTCAATACTAGAGATCAAACCTGGGTACTTGCGGCTGCCAGACAGGTACTTGGACTGCTGACCTAGATCCCAGCCCTAGTTGAGACTTTTTTTTGGATTTAGTACAGGGTCCATATGGTCTCATTAAACAGATCAGACTGGTAGTGATCTTCCTGTTTTTCAGCCTCCCAAGTGCTGGGATTACAGGTGCGTGCCACTACACCCAGTCTCAATCGCTGTCTCAGCATGTTCCAGGGGTGGGGCCAGCACGCCTGGTCCCTGCATCTGCCTAAGTAGGCACTTTAATCCACTGAACTATCCGGTCAGTCTGAGATTTTTAAAACTATCTGAAGCATCAAATATGCCAGGTAACTAAAAATTGAAGTTAGCTTTACTATCAAGTAATATGAAATAAAGCACTTATGACATTCTAATTTGAAAATACTAGTTTCTGTAAGCATCGGGAATTGTGTTTTCGGTCTTTAGAAGCTTTTAAGTTTTCTCTGCAGCTTTTTGTTTTGATATTATCATTTTTGTGTTAAAAATCCAATATTTAAAAATCTGTTTAGTATGTTTATAATGGGAAATCTAACATATTTATTCAAAAATTTGTTCATTTACATATTTCATAATCAAATATTTTCAAGTGAGGAAAAATTTACCCCTGCATTAATTTGACTGTGTATAATAATAAAAAATAGTATCAAATTATCAGGATTTTTATTTGAAAATCGTTCAAATACAAATTTTTTATAAAACTCTCAGTTCATGCATTACTCTTTCTTGTACGTGATTACTTGCAGTTTTTCATTTCCGGGTGCATCCATAGTCCTGATTGATGAAGATAATACTTTAAAAGATCTAGGTTACTTCTTCATAGATATAGGCTCAGTGTCATAAAACACTCATAGACAAAGGGACAGGTGGCCTGGAAGACAAATGCCAGAAGCCAGAACTTGGTGCAGGATGCTCAGAACCTCATGTCCGTAAGGGAGGTCGTGAGAGAGAAGTGGAGGCAAGCGGTGAATTAGAGCTGGCCGTTGTGGGTGGGCTGCTAGCAGCCCCTTCCTCCCCTGGGCCTGGGAGAGCCTTGGAAGGGAGGGAGAGAGAAACGACTGGGAAAGGCAGATATAAAGAGTAGGTTTTTTTTTTTTTTTTAATATTTGTTATCGAAACTTTTGCAAATTCAAGAGCACAAAAGCACCATTTGAAAATGCATTTCAAAATAAGTTTACATTCTTTAAACATATGCCTTACATCTTAATTCTATCTTGCATATTGTACACTAGCCTGGACAGGATGACCCAAAAATAAAGAAAGAAATGGCTGTGTATTACTCTTTCACGAGACTCACAGTTTGGGAGACAAAATGTAATTATACAAAGCAGCATCAGTCATGGTTTTAGGTTCGGAATTGACTATTTTCCAAAGGCCCGTGGGTTGGAGCTTGGTCCCTGGGCTGTATCACTATTTGGAGGAAATTTAAAATGCACGGATGCAATAGAGTGGAAGGAAGTTACGTCACTGTGTGTGACCTTGAGGGGACATAGGATGCTGGCCTTGTTCTGTCTTGCTTTGTTTTCTCTCACAAGACTTCTGCCACACACTTCCAGGCCTGACATCCCTGAAACTATAAGCCATAATAAAAACTTCCACTTTAAAACTTGATTGACTTGAACATTCTCTCTAATACTACAAAGTTGGCTGTTATGGTTTATGTCTAGTTGTCCCTCCAAAGCCTCATGCAATCATGGGGCAGGGAATCCTAGAGTTTGAGACTTGAGTCATGATCCATTGGAATTATGTGTTTTAGTACTGATGGGATTATGGGTCTGAGTACTTCTGGGATTATGGGTGTGACCTAAGGAGGATAGGCTGAGGCAGAGAGCCTGAATGTAATATAAAGGGAGACAGAGAGACAGATTTGCCGTTGCTCTCTGCTCCCCTGGTTGGTTGGTTGCCTCTGTCACGATATTGTTGCTGTTCTGCCACCATGAACTGCTGACCTCTGCCATTTGCCTCTCTGCCTTAGAGCCAGCCAAATATGGACTGAAACCTCCAGTAACTGTGAGCTGAATAAACCTTTCTTTCCTTCATTTTGAGTGTTGGGTATTCGTCCCAGCAATGAGAAAAAAGTAACTAAGATATTGGCCAATGCAAATGAAGGCAAAGCCTGCTGGTAGGTAGTTTTAGATGGATTACCAGGCAAGCCTTCAAGTCTCCCATAGCTATTCTATAGATCCAGGTTAGAATCTATTCTGTGCCCTCTTCCAAATGCGTTTTGCCTTCCGTGTAGTTTAACTGCTAACTTCTGGTAATGTACTAGGCATGGACTTCATGTTGCAAATTAGCAAAGACATACAATGCATTTTCCTAAATGAAAAGAAGCTCCTCAGCTGCAAGCTAGTTTATCTCATTAACGCCTCTCCACGCCCACATTCTGTCTTCCAACACTCAGTCTCATGAACAGCCCATCCTGTTCCCAAGCCAGTGCATAAACAGTGTTGCTGGGACCAATTGTTTTTTTCCCAGGCACCTAAAATAAACACTGTCTCTTCTGGAAAACTTTTTCTTACTCCTCAAGACTGGATTAAGTTGCCACCTGGGCCACACAGTGCTCTGCTCGTCCATCTAATATTTAACATGTTCTCCTACATGGATTCATTGGTTTGCCTGACATCGCACCACTCAGCTCTTCCTAGGCAGATGCTGTTTTCTGGTCATCAAGGAAACCAGTGCATGGCTCTGTTCCTGACAAAAGTGCCCAATAAACAATTGCTGAATGAATGAATCTTTTCTGGTTGTTTGCACATATTTGTGTGCTATGGTCAGAAACAACTCAACAGGCAAATATCTGAGTACAGTATCTACGCAACTTTTTATATGTAGTTAATACAGGGTTTGTAGGGTCTCACTGCGCAGATTGGACTCATAGTGGTCCTCCCTCCCAGGTGCTGGGTTACAAGCATGTGCCACTGTACCCAGCCTGCAACTTTTTATAAATGGAGAACATTTCTGTTCAGATGTTCAAGATTTAAAAATAAAAAGCTATTTTATAATTTCGAATGGAATAAATTTATGTCATTTTGTGATTTAAGAAAAATAATTTATTCTTTTTAAAAGATTACAAAGTCAAACTGTACTGACAATATTTTAGTAAAATAAAAATTATTTAAAAAGTGACACAAGATTTTTCTGTAGATCTTTTGTGTATTTCTTCCTTAAAACATTTTAAGATGCATCAGAAAACCAGCAACACAGAAGCCAGGGAGGAAAGCACAAAGGCCCAGGCAGATCCTCTCCTCCCAGGAGGTGGACAGCGACAGACAGCAGGGCCTGCAGGTAGGCAGGAAGGACGCACAGGAAGGGCGCACAGGAAGGACGCGACCCTAACGCAAACAACGGCCAGGCTTTTCCTGAACATTTACGAATGTCTTAAGGCTCTCACTAACGCACATTTTCCAATAACAAAGTAAAGGTTTTGACTGGAGGGGATTTCAAAATAAGAAAGATGTTGAATTATTGATGAGTTAAACCGTCTTTTCATTTTCTTTTCTAATCCCAGAAATCTTCAGGACAGCCATGTGAAAGGCATGATTCTCCATCCTCAGCTTTAGACATTCATAAATGCGCTTGAAAACACCGTCGCAGATGCCACCCAACCAGATAACCAAAGTCACCCAGGAGACTGAATTAGACTCATGGCACACATCCACGACCGCCGCCGGGGCAGGGCACTTGTGATGATGGCCAGGCAAAGCCCACTCTGCGCGCCCTTCCTGCTCACCCTCTCCAGGCCCCGGACTTCAGAGCATTGCAAAGCAAACGAGGCCAGCTTCCTCAGTGGGATTTTCCTGCACACACTCTTGATTGTCTAGGGTGGAATCCAAGGTTTACTTTGTGTCATAATATGGTTAGGCCTTGGGTGACTCAGCCAGAATAACCCCAGCCCGGAGTGTTCTGTTTGCTGAGGAAGAAACTGGCGGAGAGCTGGCCAATGCCCAGCTGCCCACCGCATGGGCAGAGTGCAATGTCGCAGCTTGGTTTCACTGTCTGTAAAAGCAGGAACCAGCCGCGGGAAGCACCTGTGGGAAGGACCTCTGAAAATACGGCGTCACTGAAGTCTCTCCGAGAGCTGTGCGGTTACACACATGCCCCGTCTCTGCTGACGAGGCTCTGTCCCTTTCCAGGTAAGCCCCTCTCATGGCTGCTGCTCTGTTGCTGCAGCAAGGCGCCTGGCTCGCCGCAGAGTTAGAGCAAAGACTTTCGCAGCTCACAGCTTGCAGAGGCTCTGGTTTATACCTGGTTGGCCCCAGGGCGGCGGGTATCCTGGCCGAGGGGCGCTGCGGAGGAGACACAGTGCCTGGTGGGCAGAAGGGCAGGGGGCAGGAAGCAGCGAACCCCGGGGCGGCCACAGCAAGGGACAAGCGGGCAAGCACCCTTCTTCCTGTCCCTGGTGTTCTGCTCAGCACGCCCGCCCTGGCTCCGGGGGGTGCTGCGGGGTGCTCTTACTCCTACCCGGAACTAGGCAAAGCAATCCCCAGACTAATGTAGTAACCCCACACTCTGCTGGCAACACCGCACGCCCAAGCCCACAGCACCCAGCCTCCTGGACCTCTGGACCCAGCCTCCTGCCACGGGCCTCGCCTTCGAGCACCCGGTGCTTTGCGGGACCTACCGAGATACAAGCCCTGGCAAAGACCATCATTTTCTAATTTACGATGAGCTGCTAATAATAAATTCATTAGGAAATTTAAACCTGATCTATTTTAGATTCCATCGATGTGCGCTTCTTCTCTGGATCATTCTGCTGAATACAGCTGAAAAGCCACAGAAGAGGAATTTAGGGTATAATAAAAGGCAAAATACCTAAGCCACGTACAGCCCACATTTCAAAGAGAGGTACAGTGTTTTCTCAGTAAGGAGGTTTTGTCTTTTAAAATATGAAACAATTAGAGAAGCGAGGGAACAGGTAAGGGTAAATATATATATATATATATATATATATATATATATATATATATATATATTTCATGAACATTACACTCATTAAGCATGACAAAGTAAAAATATAATTAAACAATAAAAATGAGACTTCTTTTAATTTTAGTTAAAAATTCAACTAAATTCTTAGTAACCTTTACATTATTAAAGTGCAAACGTTCTTGAATTTGTAAAGCACAGTGCACTGTTTAAAGTATAACGCAGGCTCTCTATTGCCCTGATTCATCTGTGGCCTCTGTCACCATATTGTTGCTGTACCACCGCAATGAACTGGGTGCTCTCTGCCATTTTCCACTGAGCCTTGGAGTCAGCCGAATATGCATTGCAGCCTCCAGTAACTGTGAGCTATATAAAGCTTTCCTTCCTTCATTTTTGGTGTCAGCTATTTTTTTGAGCAATGAGAGAAGAGTATCTAAGACAGAATTTAGTATTGCAGGAGTAGGGTCATTGCTGTGACTAACCTGATCACGTGGATCATGAGTTTTTGGAAATGGCTTATGGAAAGAGTTAGAAAAAAAGGTTTTGAGATGTTGCCTACTTGAAAGAGCTTGGTTAACTTTGGCTGGATAAACTTCACCTGTATGGTATGAGATTCTGGTCAGAGCTCAGA
>PVKN010036667.1:0-10000 GCA_004027915.1 Capromys pilorides | reverse complement strand
TGCAGAAGACTAGAAATGTAACAGTGGCTAACTGAGCAAATTATTGACTGTAGGCAAGGCATTGTCTACATGACTTATGTGGATTAACACAATCTGGGAGAGGTAACCTTCTTTCACTGGATCAGCAATATCATCAACTATGAGCTAACACAATATGAATTAAGAAGAATCCTTCAATTAAAACTGAAAGATGCAGTACTCATCAGGATATGATATGCTGCACTGTACAACACAGAGCCCCTGGCTGAGGATGTAGCTCAGGGGTAGAGTGCCTGCCTAGCAGGTGCAGACCCTGGATTCAATCCCCAGGTCTAAAAAAGACAAAAGAAACCCCAAAAAACCCAGTGTGGTGTTGCACTGATGTAATCCTATTACTAAGCAGGCTGAGGTAGGAGAATTGTGAATCTGAGGTGAGCCTGGGTTACATAGCAAGACCAAGGCCAGCCTGGGCTACATAGCAAGCCTGTCTCAAAACAAATGAACAATTGATCAAACAAACAAGCAAACAAACAGCCCCCAAATCTCAATGGCTGAAAGAAGAAAGGTGTATGCTTTTCTCCGCTTAGATGCCCACTGGCTGTAGCTCAGCTTGCTATCATCTTTCCTGTGACATCGAGGACCATGAATTAACCTCTGCATAGAACTTTGTTCATCCTGTGGCAGGAGAAAAAGGGCACAGTGTGAATCAGTGTCTTTTTTGTTATGGGAGTGGTATGAGAGGAATTGAATTCAGGCTCTCTTTTTTTTTTTTAATTTTATTTGTTTATTTGTTTGCTTGTTGTGTTTGTTTGTTTCTTTATTTTATTTATTTTGTGGCTGGCTCAGCCTGCCCTGGTGGTGGGGGCTGGCGCAGCATGTGGTGCCGGGGATCAAACCGCAGTCCCTGCAGTTGCCTGAGCCTTCCTAAGCAGGCGCTTTAGACCACTGAACCATCTTGCTGGCCCTGAACTCAGGCTCTCTTGTATGCTGGGCAAGCCCCCTATCCTAGAGCTATAACCTCAACCTTTTAAAAATTTACTTTGAGATGGGGTCTTATTAAATTGCCCAGTCTATGCTTAAACTTGCTGCTCTAGCCTGCTGAGTAGCTGGGATTATGGGTGGCCACAGTTGTCTGTCAAAGCTTCAGCCTAGATGTGCTGTATGTCAGTTTTCCCTCGCACTCCCTTGGCCAGAGCAGGTCACTTGGCCACCTCTGGCTCTGCCCATAAAGAAGCATTGTAGGGTGCCACAGTACATAGAAATACAATCTCCCTGACTTTGGAGATGTTAAAATATTAAAAGACTAGTATATCTGGAATTGATGATGTGGAGCTATTGCCCCTGGCACATGGAGAAGGGATGGAGACTTAGGCAGGTCATAAAAGGTGTGTGGCATCTTACAGTGTCAGAGCCAGGGCTTCAGCCCAGGTATTACTGAATCATTTCTAACCACCCTACTTCCTGTGTGTGTCCCCAAAGAGGTCTTACCTGAAGCATAGGATTTTTCAGGTTCTAGCCTAGAAAGTCCCATAATTACCCCTCCCCCACACTGATGATTGAACCCAGGGCTTTTGCATTGAGCTGCGTACCTAGTCCTCGTTTTTTCATTTTGAGACAAGGCCTTGCCATGTTGCTCAGGCTGAGCTAGAACTTGCCATCCTCCTGTCATAGTTCCCCGGAGAGTGTTCACTTATTAATATAATGTGCACAGTTTTTCTCACGTGTGTGTGTGTGTGTGTGTGTGTGTGTTGTTTTGTTCCTGTAGTACTGGACATCAAACTCAGGGCCTCATGAGAACTGGACAAATGCTCTACCACTGCTTGCACCCCTAGTCCATTAATCATTTTTGAAAACTTTTATTTAAACTTGTACTGAGTCAGGATGATGCTAGGCCCAACAGTGATGAGTAAGTCTCACGTTCCTTTCAACAAAAAACATCCTGGGTCAGCCAGGAGTCACAGGGAAGGATCCACACAGGTCAGGCTTGGTGACGGAGAAGAGTGTGCTTGGAGGGGAAGATACTCGGCCCATTCCCACACAGGCCCACATCGGCCCTGGTCATAAATCGTCCATGAGGAGATAACTGTTTACTGTAGGCAAAGCCTGGGGGTCACCTGTGGGGCACCAAGAAGCCAGTGAGCTGGTCATTGGAGTGTGAGTGTGGGTGGGGTGGGGGAAGTGGCCACCAGCTCCCCCTGAGTCACAGAGGGCCAAAGGGAAGAGCAGCGGGCTCCCTGAGGCAGAAAGGAGCAAGGAAGAGTGGAGGGTGGTGCAGTGTGGAGCAGGGCTGGGTCTGCAGCAGGGCTGGGTCTGCAGCAGGTCTGGCATAGATATCACCTGCCCAGTGAAAACCAGCTGGAGCCCAGCTGGCCTTGGGGGGCCCCTTCTGCAGTGGCCCAATCTGGAATGTGTGCCTTTGTCTACTGGGTGGTAACAAATGCAGATTTTTTTTTTTTTATTTTAGGGAAGGGTCTACAGGGTGTTTGGGCTCTTACTACTAGATCAGACTCATAGTGATCTGCCCGTTTACAGCCTCCCAAGAGCTGGGATTATAGGCGTACACCAACATGCCCAGTCTCAATTGCCATCTCAGTGCACCTCAGGGACAGGGCTAGTATGGCAGGCCTGGGGATTGAACTCCCGGCCCTTGTGCCTACTTGCAGGTGTTTTAATCTGCTGAGCTATTTGGCCAGCCCGAAATGCAGATTGTGAGAAGTAGAAGTTTAGGGTCTCCTAGCAGCTGCCACACTCTCGCAGAGTGAGGCTCTCAAACATATTTGAGCTGGGAAGAAGAGAAGATAGGGTTGGAAGGAAGTGGAAAAACTGGAGCGGGTTGTAGCAGGTTGGACAACACACAGATGGGCCCTAAAGCCACTCTAGGCTGCCTGCCAGGAGCTACTGTAAACCTGATGGAAGACAGTGTACAGGAGACAGCTGCCCTGGGACAGGGCTTAGGCCCCCTCTACAGGCCCAGGAGAGAGGGGCTCCTGTAGGTGCACCCAGTACCTCCAGTCTCCACAGTCCTCGCCCAGTCTCATCTCCCAGGCTGAGGCCCCTGCTCTCGTCCATCTAGAACACTGCTATAGGCCCTCACCTTGATATCCTTTGTCATCTTATCCTTCAAGGCCACAGTCTTAGACTATTTCAGCCCTGGCTGAACGACCACTATTTGTGTGACAATCCAAGGTAGGATCAACTTGCCTCAGCTGAAAGAGAAAAGGAGGGAGTGTAGTGTCTCTGGGAGAATTTCTCTGAGGAAATTCCAGTTAGAATTGGCTGTGGGAGCCCTAGCAGGCCAGGGACTGGCAGCTCTTTACAGAGCATTAGGTACATGCACGGAGCTACTTGGGAGGCTGAGGTAGGAGGATCCCTTTAACACAAGCCTGACAAATGCAGGGAGACCCTACCTAAAAAAAAAATCAAACCAAACTAAGCTCCAAAACTGAAGAATGAGGAAGAGATGGAAGGAACGGAGGGCAATAAAAAGAAGAGGAAGAGGAGAAAGAAGGTGCAAAGGGTGAGAGAGGTATTTGTTCTAGGACTAATGTGCTTGGTTAGAGCAGAGGATTTTTATGAAGAAATGGTTGGACATTTCTGTAGAACTGACAGACGGGTGTAAACTGATGAGGATCTAACGTCTCCCACAGGCCAAAGACAGCCAGTGAAAATCTTGAACAAGTTAAAAAATCTAAAACTGAATGGTGCCCATCTCCTACTTGCCCACCGCCACCTCTGTGATAGACATTGTTGACTTTACACACAGCACAGCAATCATCTCTCTCTGCTTTCTTTGGAGGAGAACGACCATTCTGGGCAAGACCTGGCCTCCCCCCACAGCCATGTTCCTCAGGGAAGTTGGCTCTGCACAGCTCAGGCCAGGTCTGTCTTGCCAGTGATTGGCCCTAAGTGTAGCTTGTGACCCTGTGCTGGCCAATGAGGGCGAAAGGAAGATCATAAAAGCCTGACAAGTCTTCCTACTCAAGGAGGACAGTGCCATGTCTGGAGGTGGCCATTTTGCCATTGGTTTGAAGGTATCCTTAACAGGCAAAGAGGCAGAGCAGGGACAGGAACTTGGAGCGCTTGTTTTGCATGGAGGTGGCTCTGGGTTCCATCTCTAGTTCTATAAGAAAACAACTACCCACAGCCTGAGTTTCTGAATCACTCACCCTGAAACCTGCTGATCTCGTTGCATGATGGAAGACATTTTTGTACTGCTCGAGCTAGTTAAAGCCAGAGTTTTGTGTCCCTTGCATCCCAGAGCATCCTCACTGTGTCCTTAGCTCTTGAATGTTTTCTTCCCCTCGGAGGCCCTCTCTAGTGAACTCACTGGAAAACTGGTTCCACGCCGCTTCTCTTTTCTCTGCCATCCACCACTTCCAGTCCTCACTGTCCTTATGGCATCTGGTCCTGCACAGCAGTGGGGCTGGGCTCCTCTTCCACCTGCCCACCCCCAATCTCCCCCCACCACCCAGCAGCACCCTCACCTTCAAAACCCCAGCCACGGTGGGCCAGCTCTGCTTTCGCTTTTCTACTCTTGACTAGGTTTGCCAGGGACTGCTTGCTTTCCATGCTAACCCTGGGGCTGTCTGGGTGAGCTGGGGTGGTGGGCGATGTTACTCTGGGCAGGCCAGGCTGCTAGCAGGTCCTTTCATTTTTATTTTTATTTTTGTATGTATTTATTTATTTTTGGTTGAATTGTTTTTTTTAGGTGAGGTTTATTCTTTGGTTTTGGTGCCCAGGACTGAAACTCAGGGCTTCCAGCTTGCTAGGGCAAGCAAGCGTTTTACAGCTGAGCTAAATCCCCAGCCCTTAGGCTGCTAGCAGGAAGCACCCTAAGGACCTCCTGGGCCATTACCAGCCCACACCCTCCAACTTCCACCTGACTTTACTCCTGTTTGCTAAATGCCATGTCCGTTCATCTTCCCAGAGGCACATCGCCACCTTGGCCCCATCTCCTGCACAGGGAATGTGAAGGAGATTGGCACAATGGAAGCCTTCGGAGGCCCCTTGGATGTAGGGAATTCCCAAGGTTGGGGCCTTCTTGTCTGTGCCACTCTCCGCGAACACGCTAGGTTAGGAAGCAGGACCTCTTTGTGTCTCTCAGGCCTCCTGTTCCTCGTCCAGTTGTCCCTTTCACCCCAGGAGGGGTCAGTAGTGAGCACAAGGTATTCCTGTAGGATGGGGCTGGAAAGCTGGCTGCCGGGCTTGGTCTCCAGTTGCCTGGGCAGATGTCCGAAGAAAACACTCTAGTCACACAATCGGTCTTTCATTAGCATCTTTTCTGGCAGTCTAGGGGAAGAATTTAGGATTGAAAGGAGTGGAAATAAATTTCTCTCTCTCTCTCTCTCTCTCTCTCTCTCTCTCTCTCTCTCTCTCTCTCTCTGGCTTCTCCGGGGAGAAGGGGGGAGGGGAGAAACGGATGACCTGGGGCCGCGCGACTGCAGGTTTGGGGTGCCCCTCCCCCAACCCTCTGGGTCCAGCCGCAGGCCCCGGGGAGGGGAGGATTGTCATGTTAATGACTCCCTGGGCTGCGGGCCTGGCAAGCCCCGCCCCGGGGTGACTCACCCTTTCCCTGCACTGACCCCGCAGCTGTGGGGCCCGTGCGAGGCCCGGAGGAACCCGTGCAGCCCGCTGGGCACACCCTGTAAGTGGCACGTGCCCTGGCAATTCGTGGGCTGGAGCACGGCGCACTTGGGTGTGTGACCCGGTCTGGACGCCGAAGCTCTCTGCGCTGTGATTGGACACCTCCCAGCCCAAGCTGGCGGGAAACATAGCTACGTGGAGTGCCAGAGTATGGGCGCAGCAGTGCGGCCACGCACGTCCCGGGGAGGCACGTGACAAAGGGGCCTTTGCAGTCAGTCAGCCTGGCAGTGCTGCTTAGGGAAGGTCCCAGGGAATCCGTTTGCCAGACTTTCTGGGGCCAATTTCAGATGAACCACATCAGTTTAAGTAGGTATGTTGGTGCACCCCTGCCACCTTATACTCAGGGGGACCTTGAGTTGGAGGCTAGTTTAGACTACACAGCAAGACCCTACCTCAAAAAATTAAAAGATGAAAATAAATAAATCTTATTTTATTTTATTTTATTTTATGTATTCAGTACAGGGTCTGCAGGGTCTACAGGGGCTCACTACTTAGATCAGGTTCAAAGTGATTTTCCTGTTTTCAGGCTCCCAGGTGCTGGGATTACAGGTGCGCACCACCGAGCTCAGTCTCAATCACCAGCTCAGTGTGCCCCAGGGGGTGAGGCCGGCACCCCACACCTGGGATCAAACCCTGATCCCTGGGTCTGCCTAAGCAGGCACTTTAGTCTGCTGAGCTATCTGGCCAGCTGAATAAATTTTATTTCTTATTCTCTTGAATTCTATAGAGTGTACCATAGCTTAGGGCCCTCATTTTAATAAAGAGACCCAGAAAGGGGGCGAATGTGGAGGACTATGCTATTGCTGTTAGCTAACAACAGCTGGCACCTGGCGCCCCAGGCCCCAGTTCCCCTTATACCTAGCCTTCTTGGCCAGGTGGGATCTAGAAATGCAGTGTGGTGTGCAAAGGGGCTGGTGCTGGTGTTAGGGAACCATTTGTGGGAGAAAGAGGCTCTCCTTTGGGTTAGGTTGTTTTGTTTCTGAGATGGGCTTTTGCTATATAGCCCAGGCTGACTTTGAACTCACCATCTCCCTGTCTCAGATCTACTCACTAAAGATATGAGCCGTTGTGCTAGCTCTGGAGAAAGAACTTTAGGCAGAAAAACTGGGAGTGATAGCACGTGCCTATAATCCGGGAGTTCTGGATACTGAGACACGAGTGTCACAAGTTTGAACCTGGCCTGGGCAACATAAAAGACTTGGTGAGATCCTATCTCAGACTCAAAATATGGTGGTAGCGGGCTAGAACTTGGAATGTAGATGTAGCTCAGTGGGAAGGTCCTGGATTCAAACTTCAATACTGAAAAAAGTGTTCCAGCAGAAAACTGTGTATCATCTGTAGCACTGAAGGTCATGAAAGTCTGGTCCAGCTCCTTCCTTCCTTCCTTCATTTCTTCCTTCCTTCCTTCCCTCCTTCCTTCCTTCTTTCCTTCCTCTCTTTTGTTCTTTCTTTTTTCCTTTGTTCTCTCTCCCTCCCTCTCTCTCCCTCTTTCTTTCTTTCTTTCTTTCTCTTCTTTTTTAAGTTGGAGCCTTGTTGTGTTGACCAGATTGGCCTCTAATTCCTGGGCCCAACCAGTTTTCCTGCCTCAGTCTCCTAGGTAGCTGGGATTATTAATACAAAGTACTGTGTCTTTCTGTTTAGTTCTTTTGTTATTTTGCTATTCTGCAAATTATAGATAATTGATAATGACATGAATTTTGTTCTAGCTGGTGGAGTTGGCTTCTTTTCTAGCCTATTTACCTCACATGAGGGGGGATCACTTTTGTCTTTATTTGTAATTCATCTCAAGATTATTTTTTATCAGTTTGTGTGGCTTTTTCCTTTGAGCCAGTTAAGTCTCACTGTCTGGTTCACATCTTTTGAGCAACATAAATTCTTTTTTTTTTTTTTTAATGTATTTAGTACAGGGTCTACAGGGTCTCACTACACAGATTGGACTTGCAGTGATCCTGTTTTCAGCCTCCTAAGGCCTGGGATTACAGGCCACCACACCCAGTCTCAATCACCCTCTCAGCGTGGGGTACAGGGGCTGGCACAGCACACCAGGGATTGAACCTAAGTAGGCGTGTTAGTCCACTGAGCTATCTGGCCAGTCCAGCAACATAAATTCTTGACCCTCACCCCAGCCCTACCAAAGTTGTGTCTACCTTTTACATCTTGTCCACTGGGCCCATTACTGCACTGTGGATGATGAGAGTGAGCCAGGTGGATCCGCTTCCAGACTCCCATCACAGGGCTCCTGGCTGGGCTTTGTCTGGTCCCAGGGGTGACAGTGAGGGAGACTGGCCCTATTGTCTTTTGTCTGTGGAGTCTGAGGCAAAAATTGGATGACTCAGAGCAGTTAGTTATAGTGGTGTCTCCAGTGGATTCTGGCTGCTGAGGAGAATTTGGGGAGTTGTTCAGGAAAACGGAAGTGGTTTGGGGTAGCTCTGACCTTTAAGAAAGGGAGGGGGCTGTGCTCCCAGCTGCCCTGCCCATAAGCTCTGGGCTTTGTCTTTCTGCTGTTAAACAGCTGCTTGAGTGAACCTCACTGCATTTCTTTCTTTCTTCATTAGTATTCATTAGTTATTTTTTAAACATTTAATTGCAAGAATTCTAAGAAGCTTGAATTTTCACACTGAGGTGTGAATTAGCATCTAGTAACTCAGAGCTTGCCTGCTTCACTACTTAATTTAGAGATATGTTGGTTGGCCCAAGGCTTTTGGTGCCAAAAAGTCTTTCATTTCTGAAGCCTTCTAGCCAAGTTCAGTGAAAAATACAGCCATAAATACTCATTGAAATGACTCCCCAGACCATAGTCACAAAGCTTTCACACTGCTCTTACTTGGGTTCCACAGCCAAAAGCTCCTGGCCCATACTTCCTGGAGCAGTTGAGAAAGCCTGTCTCCAGCACGTACAACGTCTTGCCTTGCTGTGTGCCCCTTCCTGGTGCTCCTGGGAAAGTGGGCTGTGTGTCTAGGTGCCAGGTGGAAGCTGTGGCCGACTTCCACGGACAATTTCTTGCCACCATAAACCTCTGGCTCCCCACTTACCACATGGCAGTGCTCTAGCCAGAGGCCTTGGAGCCGAAGCCTAAGACTTTTGGCCTTTACCAGGGGAGGCCCTGGCTGTTAGGATCCGGCTATCCTGGCCTAGTTGGGGGGTCACCCACCTGTGGGTGGTGACCTGCAAGGTGGATCTGCAGAATGGAACTGCACATGGAGAGCAGGAGGGAGGTCTTGGGAGGAGCTAGGGCCCCTTTCTTTATCCCTAGAGTTGCTCTAGAATCTCTGATTCACTTATGCCACAGAAGCTGGTCTTACTTTCAGAGCTGTCTCAGTGCCTTTGTCATTGCTGGGCCAGAACACCTGCCAGTTAAAGGAGAAAAGGTTTATGTTAGCTCATGTTTTGTGGAGGGTTCAGTCTCTCACCAGTTGGCTCCAAGGCAGGGTAGCCCGGCAGGGGAGCACAGCAGAAGAGGAGCAGTGCTGGCGGGGCAGGCAGCCAGCAGTGCAGTCCAGAGGGGAGGAGGGGTGCACACCTTCCAGGCCATGCCCGCAGGGAGCCACCTTGGCCCACCAGGCTCCACCTCCCAACTCACAGCCGGCTGTAGACCCATCGGTGAACTGAGCCAGTCACACAACCGTGACCCAGTGCCACACAACCATGACCCAGTGCCACACACCCACGACTCAGTCACTCGCTTGGGGTGGCACCTAGATAAAAGCAGTAACAAAAGGCCAGGTATTGCTCCTCACTATTGGCCCCTAGGAAAATAGGTTAGGATCTCTCATCTGTTTCTCAGATTAGGCCTTGTATTAGAATCAGTGGGGGAACTTTAGAAACAACGATGCCAGGCTTCTCCCGCCGTTGTAGAAGGCAGGCAGACACAAGATGCCTACGGGGACCTGATAATGTTATGTAAAGAACCATCACTGTCAAATTCCTGTTATTTTGTTTAGTGAAATTCTATATAGTTTCTAATGTTTTCTTTTACCAGTTTGTATTCTCTTTAAAAAAATAATAATAAAGGGAATAATGATACCTGAGTCTCATCCAGACCATTTCTGTGCACTTCCTGAGTGTCCACTTGCCCGTTGGTGCTTTTACATGAGGTGTGTCTCAGAGGCAGTGATTGTGCTCATCATAATTATGGAGCTGGAAGGATTCTCTCACAAGTACCCACCCAGGTAGATCAAGATGTGGCACACTTTCAGCCCCTCCAAAGGGTAATGCATATTATAGTTTTCTGTCACTATGAACAAAAGCCCAATGAAATAATTTAAAGAAAGAAGAATTTGTTTTGTCTATAATTCCAGAGGTTTCAGTCCATGATCTGTGGGTTCCACTGCTGTGGGCCTGAGGTGAGGTAGAACATCTTGGTGGAAGGGGTTGTGGA
>PVKN010036666.1:0-11393 GCA_004027915.1 Capromys pilorides | reverse complement strand
AGGATGGTTTTTGTATTACACATTGTTGTCTTCCTTGTAGCCATTTACTTCACATATATCAGCATACAGAGTTAGTCAAGGTGACAGTTCTACACACTAAGTGCTATTTGCCATAGACTTTTTTTTTTTTTTTCCAGAACTGGAAATTGAACTCAGGCCCTTGTACTTGCCAGGCAAGCACTTATTCTACTGAACTATCTCCCTAGGCCCTACCTGTTGTTTGCAAATGACTGATGACAATTCTTAGTACAATCACCTGAGCCATTCTGTGTGTATGCTTGTATGTTTTTCCCCTATCTTTTATTCTTTCTCTCCTCTTCATTGTTTAATCCTTAAGTTCCATTTCTTTCTGTTTAACTGTATCTGTTATAGCTTTCAGATTTTGTTTCTTAATTGCTATGGTTTGGGTAAATATCCCCAAGAGCTCACAAGTTGAAGGTGTGGCTGCCACTCTGAGATGCTCTAAGAAGGAAGCAGAACCTTAAGATGTGGGCTTAGTGGCTGTAACCTAGGCTGTGTGGGCCATGACCTTCATGGGGGGTGGGGTAGATCGAGAGCCCAGATCCTGTCTTCCTGCTTCTTGTCACCATGTGGTGAGCCAGTTTTTCTTCCACCATGTTATTCCCACCTAAACATGGACCCAGAGCAACAGGCCAACTGTTCATGGAGTAGATTCTCTGAAGTGATGAGTCCATGTGTCTTTTCTTCCTCTGAAGTTGACTGTCTCCTGCATTTTTATAGTAATATAAAGCCAACAGGCTATTTATAGCATTCCTTTTATAAGTATTAGAGTAATTTTAGAAAAAAATAACTTCATGTCATTAACTAGTATGCTCTGGTTACTATGAAACCCCAGGAACATGAAAAGCAAAAACATGAAAAGTTGAGAGCTATCACGTCTTCAAGCTGTCTAGGCTTACAACTTTGTGCTTTCCTTATTTGACAATAAACACAGCACCAGAATGTGTGTCATCATTTGTAGTAAGTCAGCCACATCCGAACTACCATAGGAACTCATCTCTCTAGAGTCCGAGCTTTTATATTCTTTGAATATAACCCACAGAACCTTGGGCCTTTTCCTCAATAGGTCTTTGGTTTTGAGTCACTGCCAGATGCATTAAATTATTTAAAGCATTCCACAGAGAGACTATAGTTATGAATTTGGCAAAGGTTTACACAAGAGATAAATAAATAGAGAGGGTTGGAGAGTACTCAGGGCTTTCCAGTGAGCAGCCTCACATTCTGCAGTGTGTTTATCCAGAACGAAGAAGGGAAGGACAGTAGGAGAAGAACTCTGAGGAGAGTTGGGAGGGGTGGCTGGCTGGATGCTGGGTGCTTGGGGAATTCTGCAGGCTGAGGGACACTGTGCTGGCCTCAACCTATGCTTTAGCGGTTGCTCTGCTCAGTTAGAGTGGATGAGTTCAGGAAAAACTGTTGAGGGCAGTCAGGAGGGCGTTTAGTAAGGGAGACAAGAAACACTGCTGAGATAAACTTGGGTGGTTTGAAGTGGTCAGCATTCAGATTGGCTTTGGAAAGACAATAGCGTTTGAGTCAGTAGACTGTAGAGCGGTTCTCACACCAGGGTGGGTGGAGTGTTCCGAAGAAACAAAACTGCATTCTCATCACCAGCATCTAATTCCTTTAAACTTTTGGTGTCCAACGTAATCTTCCAATTTTTTTTTTGTTTCCACTTATTAGTGTTTGCATTATGTATACATATACAGACATATACAGATGTACATGTCACACACACACACACACACACACACATATACACATATGTTTGTGTTTGCATGTTATATTCAACTTGGCTGATACAATGCCGGGCTGTAAACTGCTTTGCTTCATTGTTTATGAAAATGTTCACATGACTTGTTCCCAGCACTATTATTTCAAATGGGAAGCAACCAATGCAGTGCGTAAGTCATTTGGCTTTCAGGTCTGCAGTCCCACACGGAGCGGTCTTCCTGTGGTGGGACCTTGAGCGTGTCCCCCTGCTGTTCTGCATCTGGGTTTTGTCATCTCTCATCATCTTACCTGACTTTCTCTTCCTCCTGAGCACTCATACAGCTGACTAGATTCTATCTCTATTAATTTCTTTTCTATCATCCTGGCATTATTTAAGCTCCATGAAGGCATTTTCCCCTTGGTAGTGATACAGTCATATTCTAGCACCCAGAAATGCTTTTCTGGGTAAACATATAGAGAATCTAAGGCATAGTCAAAAATTGTTTCATTATTTTTAAAGATGAAATAGAAAAACTAAGATATGAAAAGTAAATCTACTTGGTTATGCTTAGGAGTGTTAACTGTAAACCACCAATGGACATCTTACAAATGCTGTGCATTCTGTCTTCTTGTTGATAAAATTAAATCTATAAACCGTCCTTGTCTAGTTTGAGTAAGATAGACATTCAATGGCTTTGGAATAGAAGTCCAAAGATTCTAATGGAAAAGCAGTAGGGAACATGTTTAAACAAAATAACTCCACCTCTGACCCAAACCTGCTCTAGTTATTACTATCCAGTCATAGGTGCCTATGACAGCAGGAAGGTGTGTTTGGGAAGAGGCAGAAACAGTGACTTCTGCTGCTTGTGTGTTGAAGGTCCATGTGTAGAGGTAACCATCCTGGATGCAACCCTAAAGGATGACCAAATAGTGGGACGGCCCCCAGAGCTGCCTACTCTCAGTTCCAATCTGTCTTCTTCCTTTAAAAAACTAACAGGAAATGCTTTAAAGAATCAACAACTGGGATCTCATCATTTTGAAAAGTTTCTGCCTATCAGAAAAAGTCAGCAACAGAATAAATAGAAAACCCATGAACTGGGGAAAGCATTTAGCCAACTGTCCCTCAGGAAAAGTGTTTCTACTCAGAATGCATAAAAAATTTAATAAATCAGGCCCTCGAAGCTCAAAGACTCAATCAAAAAATGAGCATATGAGATGAACACACAGTTCTCAAATGAAGAAATACAAATTGAAAATAAAAGCATGAAAAATGTTCAATATCATTGTTCATTTGAGAAATGCAAATTAAAACAACCTTGAAAGAACGGCTACCATTAAGAAGGCAACAATAACAAATTTTGGAGGAGCTGTGGGGAAAGAGGAGTGCTCGTTCACGGCTGGTGGGAGTTTAGGTTGACACAACCACCATGGAGATCAGTGTGGAGATTCTTTAGAAAGCTAGGACTGGAGCTCTCATTCACCACAGCTATTGCCCTCTGGGTATTTTCTCAGAAGAACTGAAAACATCAAAGCACAGTGTTATACATGCCCCATGTTAATAACAGCACAATCTGTCATAGCTGAATCTTGGAAACAACCTAAATGCCCATCAACTGAGGAATGGGCAAAAAAGATGTAGTATTTTTATTATTTATTTATTTATTTTTAAAATTAATTTTATTGAGAAAGAATCAGCAATGAGACAATGTCAAAACAGGTTAGTAGGACAGTTACAATAATTAACACATTGCACATTGTTGTCTTTCCATTACTAAGATGTGGTATTTTTACACAATGGAGTATTACTTAGCTATAAAAAAGATATGCTTGAGGCATTTATCAGTAAATGGATGCAACTAGAGACCATATTAATAAGTGAAATACATCAGACCCACATGTGTAAGCATCATATTGTCTCCTTATGTAAGAACCTGAAAAAGTAAATAATCAAAAAGATACGATAGATAGTATGAAAGGGAAAGAAACTGTTCAAAGGGCACAAACAACTGGGATGAGGGAAGTGAGAAAAGAAAGAAAGAAAGAAAGAAAAAAAGAAAGAAAGAAAGAAAGAAAGAAAGAAAGAAAGAAAGAAAGAAAGAATATATATGGACCTTGCATTTGCCAGGCAAACACTTATTCCACTCAGCTGTCTTATCTTCCAGGTCCTCTAGCATATATTATTTTCATGAAACCATCTGTTAATGTATAATTGGAACACAAGTGGACAGATGATAAAATAAATTCTACACAGCGCTTCTGGCAAAGAAGACCAACCTAAAGTATTACTGATCACACAAGAATCTTTAAATTAAGTTCTACTCCTAAATTCTCTCACCTTCTATGTGTCTAACATTGGGCATTTGATACTTAGAGATGAGACTTCTGATAAAAACTGACTTTGATCAGTTTTTGATTGTTGTTTTAATAAAGTGATATGTTAAATGAAATGCTAATATTTTAATATTAATGTCTCTCAAATTTGGAAACGTCATCACAACCAGGACAATGTACAAGCATATGCTGTATTCTTGACTATCAATATGTCTAAAGTTTTAGTAACTCCATGTAAAATTTTATGACCTAATGTAAAATCATGCAAGAATTTTGGATGCTACAACTTTAAGCCTTTTAGCTTCCTTGGTAATCAGTTCCTTTATTTATAAAATGGATGAGAATTCCTATTGTGCAGAACAAGAATGAGTATAAGATCAGTGTGATCCTAAGAAGAGTTTATCCTAACTTGTATTTTGTATTTGGACTAGAATGTTTACCACAAAAGAAATGCGCGACATCTGTGTGCATAACCTGTCTCAAAATAAACACTAAAGGTTGGGCAAAAAGCTGACTTTCTCAGCTAAAAGGCACAGGGACTTTTCATTTTCCTGTGCCTTTAAGTGTGTAAGGAAAGGACAGTAGTGGTATCAGTAGACTGATGCAGATAAGCATTGCTTGGAAGGGCAGGAAAACAAATGAAAGTTATCAGTAAATTAACATGAAGGGAGATGATCGTGAGAAGGGCTGGGAAGCTAAATAAATGAACGCCACTGGTTTGGGAGACGCCAGTGGAGCTGAGCTCATGACAGGAGCTGTCCACAGAGCTTAGCGGAGCAGCTGTGCTCAAGGGCATCAGGCTGCGGTGTCTTGCACGATTCAGAACACGGGGACACAACGACTTGCACAGCTATTCTAACACACCAGCTCCTGGCTTCCTTTCTTTTTAAATATACATATAATTATTTAAGATGCGTGAAGGAAGAAAACTCCTTTATGATGACTAAAATTTAATATCATTATTTCTTTTTCCCTGGTAAGAACTCATTAGCGCAAGAAACACTTTGTTAACACTCAGAGGGAAATCAGACTAGAAGAAAATCTCATTTCTTCCAATGAAGTCAGCCATAAATAGAGTGGAACCCTCATACCCTATGCGAGACTATGGCAGTGCTTTTCATTTTTTGACAAGCTTGGT
Source organism: Capromys pilorides (assembly GCA_004027915.1). Lineage (NCBI taxonomy): Eukaryota > Metazoa > Chordata > Mammalia > Rodentia > Capromyidae > Capromys > Capromys pilorides. The sequence goes on along the minus strand of PVKN010036666.1, from coordinate 6,196 downwards.
AAAGATCAAGTCCTTCATATCAGAAGAAGCATGCTGATTCTTGCTCGTGGTTTGGATTTTCATAAGAATGATCTAAATTTTGAGAGATACTATTATTCACATTGCCCTGTTATAGCGTGCCATAGAAAAGAAATAAAGAATGTTGGTAACTTTTAACTTGTTATTGATAACTATTTAAAGATAATTATGAATATTAGCCTAACCTAACATGCATGAGAACCTAGCTTCCCTCTGACTACAATTTTACTGGACCTCAGGCTAATAATCATATTAGGATCCAGGTGAAAGAAAAATGAAAAGATAACTGACCTCATTCATTAGGATGTAGCCCCAATGACCCACCGACCTCTTCAAAAGGCCTTCATCTTAATTCTATTCAATGGCAACTATCATTCAATCTGAGGTTTTTGAGGTAGCAACCATTGAAGTTCCCAATCTTTTCTCTCTTTATTCTTTTAGTCATGAAGATGGATGCCATCTCCAGAAAAAAAAAGGACAACTTCAGTCTTTTGCAAAACCTGAAGTAGTGCAACATCTACTGCCAGCCAACTGCAACCTTTCTAATCTCTGGCTGTTTTTCTTTCATTTTCCCCCACTTTTCCCCCATTGTGTTCATCATCATTGTATTCCTGTAAGAGACAGTCTAGAGAAGTGAATTTTAAGAGAGGGACATGCCCACATGCTGCACACTTCAGGCAGTCGACCCCCTCTGATTGGCCCTGTGTAACAGGACCTCATGGCAAGAGCAGAAAAGATGCGATGGCAACGGCAGCTGTGGGCCCAAGAGCAGACGCAGGGACCGGTGGAGCCGAGCAGAGGACGCAGAAGCCCCCCCCCCCCCAGATGAGTCAGCGACTTGGGATTCATCAAAGGGCCCAGGGTGTACTTTCAAAGCAAATCAAGTCAACAAATCACTGAGAAAACTGGGTGTCTGTGTACATACGAACTCCCCATTCTGCAAATGTGCTAGTGCCTGGCGGAGAGAAGCATTCATCTCATGCAGCCAAGGTGAAAAGAGAGCAGAAGGGACGGACCCCCATGGTCCCTCAGGGACGCACAGCGTGGACTGAAGGCTCCCACGAGTTCCAGCACCTCGAATCCTGCCCCCTCCCACAGCACTGGCTGGAGCGACGGCTTCAGCGCACGGGCAGCACGTTCCACACCCAGGGACAGCGTCTCGCCTTGGTTTCCTGTCTCGGTCATTTTTCTTCCTCTTCTCAGGAAGAGTTCCTTTCTCTCCTGTCCCTCCCGCTGGAGTGTTAGCTCTGTTCTTTTCCCTCTTCCACGCTCCATCTTGTCCCTCCTCTCACTTTCTTTTCCCTCCTTCCTTCTCTTTTCATTGTGATTTGCCAGCTAAGCACGCATCGTTCGAGAAGACTGCATGTTTCGTGCTGGATGCGCAGAAATTTTAAAGTAAATGTGTTTAGAGCACTTGATATTTTGTCTAAGTCTGCGTTTCCCATGGTGTTTTCTAAAGAAACAGTGTTAGAAACTATAATAGGAAATCTTGTATCAAATGGTAAATTGTCTTCAAAATCTTATGGATCAAGTGCCTCTCATTATCCACACCTAGAATTATACAAAATCAGAATAAAAGAAATTATCTTTCACATTTTTCTATGAATCTGTGAGGTGCCAGAGTTTTTAGCAACCAACGTTGGGAATGAAAATAGTTGTGGCTTCTCTAGCTTTCTACTGAATAACAGAAGAACTCATGCTAGAGAGTTCAATACAGAACTTGGTGCTTCTTAATTCTCTCGACCCAAATAAAACTTTTTCCTTATCTTCTTCATTTTATCACTATTAGTTAGTCAATTGTGAAGTTGCCTGATTTCAGTGAGACCGACACATCATACAAAATACATTTTTGTACCTTTTCTAGAGCAGTAACTAATCAAATATATTAAAATCAGATTTTTTTAGTTAAGAAATAATACATGGAACCTGCATGCTCATGAGACTGTAGAACTCGATCCTGGTCTTAGAATTCCACAGTCTTGACAGTTGCTTAGTGTCTGTCTTAGATTCATTTTTTGCTGCTGAGACATCATTCCCTACACCCAAATTTAAGGAGGAAAGGTTTGTTTGGCTCACAGTTTATAGCAAATTCAAGGAAACCTAGTTCTCTTTTCCGTCTTACAAGATGGTGGATAAAAAAACCTGAGAAGCCAGGCACTAAAGAGAGGAAACCCGAAGCCAAGAAGGCTTCTGCCAATGGTACTGGTGAAAAGGATAAGGTGAAGAAGGCAAAGAAGTCCAAGAAGGGGCAACCCCACTGCAGCAAATACCCTGTCCTGGTTAGAGGAATTGGTAGATACTCCCATTCTGCTATGTATTCCAGAAAGGCTTTGTACAAGAGAAAGTACACAGCTGCTAAGTCAAAGATTGAGAAGAAAAAGGAGAAAGTTCTTGCTAGGATCACAAAACCGGTCAGTGGGGACAAGAATGGAGGTATGTAGGTGGTTAAGCTTTGAAAAATGCCTAAACAACCACCCTACTGAAGACGTGCCCCGAAAGCTGTTGAGCCACGGCAGGGAACCCTTTAGTCAGCATGTGAGGAAGCTTCGAGCTAGCATCACTCCTGGCACCACCTTGATCATCCTCACCGGGTGTCACAGAGGCAAGAGAGTGGTCTTTCTGAAGCAGTTGGTCAGTGGCCTGCTACTTGTGACTGGACTTCTTAGCCTTAATTGTTCTCCTTTACAAAGAACACACCAGAAATTTGTCATGGCCACGTCTACAAAAATTGATATCAGAAAAGTGAAAGTCCCCAAGCACCTCACTGATACTTACTTGAAGAAGAAGAAGGAGCTGTGGAAACCCAGACACCAGAAGGATGAGATCTTCAACCCCGAGAAAGAGAGAGACCAGATTTCAGAGCAGAGCAAGGTGGATCAGAAAGCAGTGGACTCACAGATTTTAGCAAAAATCAAGGCTATTCCTCAGCTCTGGGGCTACCTGAGACCCATTTTTGCTCTGAGAAATGGAATTTATCCTCATAAGTTAGTGCTCTAAATTTCTTACTAAGAACCTAATTCAATAACAGGCACATTTAAAGAAAGAAAAGAAAATTCAGTCTGTAGTCGGCTGGCTGCAAGGAGGGTGACTTGGCAGATGAGAAACAGCCCATGGCAGGGCAGGCAGGAAGCACTGAAGGGAGGCAGCAAGCAGCTGCAGCGAGCCTTTCTTTCCCTTCATCACATCCAGACTGCAAGCCCTTTGGGGGTGCCACCCCCACCTAAGGTGGGCCTTCCATCACCACACCTAGAACTATGCTAGAACAATAAGTAGACTAATTGGTGCCATGTGTCTTTAATCCCAGAGTCACACACCCTAGATCCAGCCATTCCCATAAAGCCCCAGCTATCACTACCTGAAATGTTGGGCAGATATCCAGGTACCCGCCATGACAGTGTCACAGGACAGACAGCTGCAGCCCCTGCTTCACGGGGAGAAGTCTCCAGTGCTTTCAGAAACAGTCCGTACTTCCTCAAATATGTTCTGTGGATGATGAGGGAAGGTGTTAGCTGTCAATAATACGAACAATTACTCAGGACAGATTTCAATCAGGGTAGCCTGAAGGCACTGGGCTGGGGAAAGAAAAGAAAAACAAACATTGTTCTGTGTTTTGGATGAGTTTAAAGGATTCTGTTCCAGTTTAAAAGAATTTAAAAATAGCAGCCCTAGGGCCAGGGATAAAGCCCAGCTGTGTAGTGCGCCACTGTTATTCTTAGAACAGAAGCTCATTTTCCAATAGAATGATCAATACACATGACACATGTACTAGACAATCTCACATATAAAATTTATGTCGGTAAACATTAAACTACATAGGAGATTGCAGATGATGATACAAATTTATCCTAAAACATGGCAACACAGCATAGCATTTACTAAGAAGACTACAAGATTCATGAATTAAACAGAGCTAGGCCCACATGCTGATCCTTGATTTACACTAAAGAGTTATTCTTTGTTTGGTTTCACTAACTTACATTATTGGGTGATTCCATTTTCAACTAATTGCCTAATAATGTATAATTATGAATCAGTTTCAATGGAAAGTACAGTATCTATACAACCACACAAACATCTATGTAACTGTATACATTATAATATTAATTTTTAAGTGTACTTTGTAAATATCTAAGCCATTTGTAAGAAAGAAAAACTTCCTGCGGGTTTTAACAACCGTCTATATCAGAATTCCCAAATTAGTGGAACAAAATATGAAAAAGTACTTGAAACCATAAGTTATATTTAGGTGTTTGTCAAGAGGCCAAATTCCATGAGTTTTGTATATCTGACCCTTTGGCATTTTCCCACATAATCAGCCCTTTAACCCAGACTTGCAGTAAGGGGAATAACAGTATTTTTTCCCTTCTTTGTTTAACTTGGCTTAGCTTTCCGTAGAAACTCCTCTTTCCCACAGCCTAATTCCAAACAAATTGTGATGTTAACAATACCCTTACTGTGGTTAGTTCAATCCTGCTGCAAGTTAACTTGATGAAAGGCCAATAATTAAACACCATTTCCTTTTAAGGTGAGAAAGCCATTAGGAATTTCAACCTAGAATGGACTTGCGCTCTTTTCAGCGATAATTTCCCTTTCACTGTAGTTAAGCATAAATACACAGTCAGGAGAAGATGATAACAGAACAACAAACATATATATATATATATATATATATATATATATATGTATTCTTAAAAACTAGTTTTTCTTTCAACAGTGATCACTAAGTTAAAGAATGCAAGGAAATGCTTGAAGAGCGGTCCTTTCTAGCCTGCTTCTTTCATCAGCCTTAGCTTTTCTTCTATTTGCTTTAATCTCTACTGGTACTTAGGTGGGTTCCTATCGCTTCCGTATGCTGAAAGCTGAACCTCGTGCTATGGTCTGCATGTCGTTTCCCCAGAGTGTCGTCACAGGTGGGACTCTGGGATGGTGACAAGCTCACGGCATGTGCCCCTCATCAGCGCATCAGGCTCAAGGAAGCTTCTAACAAAGCCCAACTGCTGGGCAGTCCTCAAAAGAACATGTGATTTTTCTTTTTCTTTTTTCATTTTCTACTTCTAAGGATGGGAAAAGCTAGGCCAAATTTGGGGTGCAGCATAGGATAACTATGGGATAGAACATGGATGACACGTATGACACAGAGGGGAGACAGGAGACTTTATTTTGCAAAGAATCTGACTCAAAAGTCATGTAGACATCCAAGCAAAGCAACAATCTGCAAGGGTGGGGACAGCAGGGTGGGCGCAGACGAGGCTGCCCTGTGTTTCTTTGGGTGATGGCCGTGGGTAGAAGCAGAGCAGCAGAAAGAAAAGAGATGAGCTTGTTGTACTACCCAGGTGCAAAGGCGGGGGGCTAAGGCCCCACAGGGCCCCACAGGAGGTACTGGGGTGCAGCTGGGGAAGCGCTAGGCAGCGGCACCATTGGGGTTTCCACGGGAAAGAACATGCAAGACGAGGCAGGTAGGACTGGCTCATGTGACCAGCCCCAGTGCCCACGCCTCTTCAGCACAGACCCCAGCTGTGACCCCAGCTAGGATGATGAAGGAGTAGGACTCTGGGCGCTGATGGCAACAGCCAGAGGCATCCGGCTCTGGACAGGCGAAGGCCTGCTGTGGCTGGTCTCCCCTTAGAGTTTCTAAGAAGCAACTACTCTCAATGGGACAAGCTCTTTCCCAGCTAGAACGAGTTTCAGGATACCAAGATCTAGGGCATGTAGAATAAAAATACGCGCAGTAGAAATAGAGACCATTACGGCAATGTCCCTTAGTGGAGTTTTGTCATGAAGGCTCCATGGCCTCCTGGACTGCGTGTGCGTATGTTTAAGTGTGAGTGTGCACATATGTGCGTGCATGTGCATGTGTGTATCATGTGTGTCTATGTGTGTGAGTACATGTGTGAACGCGCATGAGTACGTGTGGAGTTTAGTATCTTAAAGGTGAATACAAAGAGATGATAGAAAACAGAGCAGAAATTCTGTAAGTTGTTCTTTTAGGATTTCCAGGATTTTTGATAGTGAGAGAAATAGAAGCAGCAGCAAAAGAAGGGCCTGGGTTGAAAGTGTTAATCACAACTCTGCTTCATTGCTGACACTGCAAGTGTATTGCGGTGTTAATGCGAAACTGTATTTGTTATAATCTCAGAAAAATAATTATTAGAGTACCTAGCATCTTGTATGGAAACAT
>PVKN010036665.1:0-11389 GCA_004027915.1 Capromys pilorides | reverse complement strand
AAAAAAAAAAAAAAAAAAGAGAAAGAAAGGAAAAAAAAAAGGGAAAAGAAAAAATCCAATTCTTATCTCAATGGCTTCATCTTACTACTTTTCGTATTGGTCAGATAATTACTCAACACCCAGAGTTAAAGGAGGAAGGGTTTATTTAGCTCACACTCCGAGGAGGTTTCAGTTCATAGCCTGCTGGCTCCCAGGCCAGGCAGGGTGGCAAGGCAGGGGGCAAACAGCTCACGGCAGGCAGAAGGCAGCAAGCAGCAAGTGACCAACAGCAAACAGCGACCCTCTCTCTGTCCCTCGTGCCTCACCTAGGCCCTGCACCATTAGCGCAGGCAGCACGCACACCCAGGGTGGGGCCGCCTTAGTCCTAGCAGTGCACTGTGAACCAACCCCAGCCTCATACCCTTGATGCCACACCCTAGATCCTGCGACCTCCTGAAAAGCTCCACCTGTGACCCCATGAGGCTGTCAGGGGACAGGCCGCAACAGGCTTCATGATTTTAAAAAAGTAGGCATTTTTCTCAAGCCATTATCTATTGTTATAGCAGAATGACCGAGGGTGAGTAATTTGTAAAGCAAAGAGATTTGCTTACCCAGTATTCCACAACTCAAGAGCATGGTGGCCGCATCTGCTTGGAGCCATGGTGGGTGCAGCAGAGGCAGGAACCGAGGCATCAGCCGCTTCTTAGTGGCCTGTTCTTGGGTAGGCTGGCCCAGGCCTCTGAAGACCACATACCCAGCCCTGTCCCACTGACCTCGAATTTGCAGCTTGAGGTTGGGTCAGAACAAACCATGTCTGCACCCTAGCAGCATGTAAAAAAGACTGGAAGCGAATATACCAAGTGACTAGAAGAAGCGATGAAAGGAGCGGAAGTTACTTTCAGCCTTTGTCTCTCTCTCTCTCTCCACTACTGGGGGGCCGGGGAGATAGCTCAGCAGCATAAGCGCCTGCCTCACAAGCGCAAAGTCCTGAGTACCACACACACATAAAATAAATAAAAGTGCAGTTAATCTCCACTGCTAGGGATTGAACCCAGGGCCTTTGCACTGAGCTCCAGCCCTAGCTCTTTTTTTTTTTTTTTTTTTTTTTTTCTTCTTCTTCTTCTTCTTTTTTAAATCTTGAGTTAGTCTCTGTAAGTTGCCTCTGGCTGGACTCTAACTTGTGATTCTCCTGCCTCAGCCTCCTCAGTGCTGGGAGCATGGGTGTGTGACCAACACATTCAGCTTAGTATTTTTAAGTAGCAGGAATCGGGGAGAGGGATTTGAAGTCACCCCGTGGGGCTAACACAGTGGACTAATGGCAGGTCACCTGTCAGGAAGAAGCTGGCTTTTGGTGTTTCTTGTTTGGAAATAAGTGCATCCCCTGCCTGAGAAAAGGTATCTCAGGTTGCGTACATTTAATCTCTTCCTAGGTCGACCGGGGAGATAGCTCAGTGGAAGAAGTGCTCGCCTGGCAAGCACAAGGTCCTGAGTTCAATCACAGATACCACCAATAAATAATAAATAAATAAATAACAAATCTTAATATGCATACACTTTTAAAATATCTTCAATTTTGGGGCCAGGGAGATAGCTCCGTGGCTCAAGTCCCTGCCTGGCAAGTGCAAGGTTGTGAGTTTGAACCCCGGTCCCACACAAAAAAAAATCTCTAGATCTTTAAGTCTAGAAAATTCTTAGTGTCTGGGGAAGCAAAGGACCTGGACTGGGCAAGAGCTTGCTGGCAAGAAAAATGGTGATCGCATATGGGCCCTTGCTCTGATCCCTAGCACAAAGAAATATAAATATCTGGACTTGGATTAACAGGATCTCCTGGGGGACGACTCCTTTTTGCCTTTTTGTTTCAGTATGTAAAGTGGGGCAATGACAAGAGCCTCGGTGGCATTGAGGGCTGCCTGGCAAAGCTCAAAGCAGCAGATCCGACCTTCGGTGAGTGGTGCAGTTTCCTGGGTGGGGGAGCCCAGCTCGGGCATCCAGGCCCTCTTGTTGTTCAGTTGGGGGCAGGGACCATGCTGTTGGCCCAGACGGAGGGATGATGACAGTGACCATTGTATCCTCGAGGGTGCCAGGGCCAACAGGAGCTCTTCTCTCATCTGTTCTCAAATCCCTATCGGTTCCATTGAGGACACTGTTCCCACTTCTCAGATGAGGAAGTAGAGGCACGGTGAGAAGGCATGGGCACATCCCATGTCTGTCTGAATCTCAAGCCCAAGCCCCAGGAGCATGAAAGATGTCACTACAGCCTTTGGGGACTAGAGACCTCCCCCAGAGCCAGAGGCTGGGGAGGGGGCAGGATGGCGGGAGACAGAGGTTGTCACCAGGCCAGCCTGTGGGTGGCAGGCTCAGGCAAGGGGCACTCAGACCCCTGGTTGCCCCAACTGGGATTGATGTTCTGGGTCTGGAAGGAGGACTAGAGTGAGGACAGGCAGCCGGGACCCCTCTTCACATAAAAGCCAGAAAGGGGAGTGAGCAGGGGCAGAGCGCAAGGTTCCAGAGCCAGTCTAGGGGCGGCCATGGCCAAAGGGTGGCCTCAGCCCAGAGGCAGTGGCCCGAGGGTGGTCCTAGCACAAGGGTTGGGTCCTCAGTCTTTCAATCTCAGGCATGAGCCCGTGACCGAGCCCCATGTTCTAGCCAGCTGCTGTCAGGCACATGGCACTGCCCAAGCCAACTGGGCACAGGATAGTGGTGAGGCACCCACAGAGTACCCCCAAGGGGCTGTGTGCTGGGGGGGCCGGGCCAGCAGTGCCAGCCGTGAGCCTCAGGCAGCCCCTGCCTGGCTCAGCTGACGGGAGTGGGGAAGGGCTCAGCTGACGGGAGTGGGGAAGCTTAGGACACTGACACTGTCCAGCATGGGCTGCTGGAAGACTGTCAGGTCCAACGTGGCCTGCTAGAAGACTGTTGCGGCTACTTAGAGCGCTGCCCTCCCTGCCCCCTGCACAGTGTAGCCCGGCCAGCGGCAGCTGCCCGCAGGTTGCCTGGGACGTGTGAGTCACCAGCTGTTTCCCCCCTTCTGGCAGCCATGGGCCACGTCATCTCTAATGGCCTCATGCTCATTGGCACCGGAAGCACAGTGAGGCTGGACAAAGAGCTGGACCTGGCTGTGAAGACCATGGTGGAGATGTCCAAAACCCAGCCGCTGACACCGAGGGAAAAGCTGCATGTGACTGCAGTGGAGACATTTGCCAAGGGGTGAGGGGTACTCAGGGGCTGTGCAGGGGTGATGCCACAACTGTCCCAGTGCTCTGGGGAAGGAGGTCACCTTGGAATGACCTGGCTCTACCTCAAGAGATGCCTGGTTGAAGATCAAGTTCACCCAGAGTCTGCCTTGGCTAAGAGCTGCGAGAGGAAGCAGTTGGCTAGAATTCCCCATCTGGTGTTCAGACCTACTGATTGTATTTTGTTAAATCTATGGCTTATTATTTTAATTGCAAAACTGAAAGGACACATCCTATTTGAGGAGAGGAGAAAACATCCACCCATATGCTTCTTGTCACAACACACTGTAGGAGTCAGTTTTCCCTCAAGGTCACAAAATACCAGAGGAATTAAGCTTATAGAGAGGAAAGGTTGGCTGGGCATTGTGGCATTGTGGTGCACACCTGTAATCCCAGCACTCAGAGGATGAGGCAGGAGGATCATTGCAAGTTCCAGACCAGCCTGGAATACAAAGTGAGCTGAAGGCCAGCTTGAGCTGCATAGTGAGGCCCTGTCTCAACAAATAAATAAATAAGCAAGCAAACAAACACATAAGAGAAGTTCATTCTAGGACCAGTCCATAGTTGCTTGGTCCTCCTACTGCACTTGGGGCTGTGGTAAGGGAGATGGCAGTGGAGGCTGCCCACGTCACCACAGCTAGAAACAGGAAAATGGGAAGGGGCCGGGGTCCCAGGGTCCCTTTAGAGGCACCCACCCAGGGCCTGTTGTACACATGCACACATACACACACACACCCCCCACTTTTTTCCATTGCTGCGCATTGAGCCCAGGGACTCCACCCCTGAGCTATGTGCCCAGCTCCTGAGGCTTTTAAAGTTGCTCAAGGCAGGAGGTGACAGGAAGGTCCTCATGGGTGTGGCCTTGTGCTCAGGGTGCTGAGAACTTCTCTTGGTTTCCAGGAACTTCCCGAAAGCCTGTGAGCTGTGGGAGGAGATTCTCCGGGACCACCCGACAGACATGCTTGCCCTCAAGTTTGCCCATGACGGCTACTTTTACCTGGGCTACCTGGAGCAAATGCGAGATTCTGTTGCTCGTGTTTACCCCTTCTGGACACCTCATGTGCCCCTTAGCAGGTATGTATTCGTGGGAAACAACATCATTTTTATTTTATTCTCTGTTTTCTGCCCTACAACAGCCACTGCTTTGGTCCTGCCCTAAAAGTAGACTATTGTTTTTTTCTCCTAGTTCTTTAAAGATAAAAGGCTTTCTTTTCTTTTTCTTTTTGAGATGCGATTTTACTGTCTCTGGCTGGCCTTAAGCTCACTGTGTAGCTCAGGCTAGCCTTGAACCTGTGGCAGTCCTCCTGCCTCAGCCTTCTGAGTTACTTAATCAAAGGCATGTACCACCATACCCAGCTAAGAGGCTGCCTTCATTTGATTTTCATCCCATCTTGAGGATGAGGTAGCACCACTATATATCTGTTAGGAGAGGATTATTTTCTGTAGAAAACAAGCATCCCCTAGATCTTGTAATTCGATACTGGTTCAATGCTGATTACAGCAAAGATTTGTTTCTCACCATGCTCCTTGCTCATCTTAGGAGAACTACGGGCTCTGCAGCCCTGATTTTGTCCCACTTGGCATCCTAGCAGTGGCCTCTGGACACTCCAATTGCTGCGAGGGAGAAGAGACCCTCCCTGAGGGGCTCACAGGTGCAGTTCAGAACTCAGAATGAAAAGGACACCCTGTCGCTCTCCAGTCATTGGCTGGAACTGATCACATGACCTGGTCCCACCTTCAAGAGTAGAAAGTAGGGAGAGGAGGCCTGCAATGCTGGGCTTGGCCCAAAGGTCACACAGGGTGGACCAGATGGCAGTGTCATGGGAGCACAGGGAGGAGGCTCTGCAGAGGAATGGGACGGAGTGGTGTGCCTGAGCTGAGCTCTCGAGGAGACCCCTCGCCTCTGTCTCTGTCTCTGTTTCTGTCCCTGTCTGTCTCTCACTCACTCGCTCTCTCAACTGTGTCAGCCTCTGTCCCCCCTCCATCATTTTGTTGTAGCAACAACATCTTACAGGAGTGAGAGAGAGAGGGAAGGATTTGTTTGCAGAATCACCGATGTGCTTCTAGGGCCTGGCTGCTGTGAGATCTGCAGCCTGTAGCAGACTGGAGAGCCCTTTGAGGTCTGCGCTCCAGCCTCGGGCCTCAAAGCTGAGTTTATTCCTCCTCCAGGGGCCTCAGTCTTTCCTCACGGGCCCCTCGGCTGACTGGGTGAAAGTCACCCATCCACGTGACTTTGATTCAGAGTCTGTTGATTTAAGCATTAATCACATCTGAAAACATCGTCACAGCAGTAGCTGTACTAGTGACCAAACAGGTAGGCACCATGCCCAGCCAAGCTGACACAAAATTAACTATTGCAAGTTAACTAGTAAACCTGGCATGGTGGCACATGCCTGTAATCCCAGCATTCTTCGAAGCTGAAGCAAGAGGATTGCAAGTTCAAGTGCAGCCTGGGCAATGGGGTGACTTAGCGAGATCAAATATGAGGTGTCTCTGCGCATGTTACCGAGATAGGGACTTGTCCAAGTTCTTGATGGTCTGGACAAACGATGGAGCAGGACACCCATAAGAAAGATGGAGAACAGAGATTTAAGTACAGGTGACTGCCCCCTGCCAAGTAGGACCAGGGCAGAGAGGAGGCCACTGCACCAAGGGGGCTTGGAGCTGAGGGTTTGAAACATTAGGGTTTGGGGTGGGTTAAGGAGTTGGTCTGAGGTTTGGCTCCCACCAATGAGAAGTCTGGCACAGCCCCTCTGAGGGCAGTGGAGCTTCTGACTCCTCCTGGCCCTTAGGAACAGTCCAGGCAGCCACGCCTGTGGGCCAGAGCTGCATGGGCAGTGCCTGGAACTTAATCCGTGTAAGCAGGTGACCTGCGCACCTTACCCCATGGCGTTGAGAACTGGGCTTTCTGGTCCTGGCTATTCTTTAACTCAGAAGGTGGAGCTAGCCCCCAAACGGCTCCTCTCTTCTTTTCCAGTCAGCGCCTTGCTTACCTCTTGGTTCTACTGTAGGGATTCTCCCTGCTTTCTTGGACTTTTCCTTGGCTGCCTCCTACCTGCCAAGGTAGTTGACATTAACATTAAGTCTCAGAACCACCCAGGCTCGAGCTTGCTTTCTCTTGACTCCCAAAAGCCTCAGGGAAGCAGAAAAGCCTCTCTGTCATGGGTGCTACCTGGGGCTCAGTGCCAGCGCTTGCTGGTGAGAAACAGGGTTTCCGGCCCCTCCTTCTTTGGCCGGGCTTAGCACTGGGCTGAGTGAGTTATGGGATGGGGGCCTGGCCCCTAGGACCTCTGCCGGCTATCAGGGTGTTCCTAGCCCGAGCAGAGCACAAAGCTGTGCACCGTGCTGCTGAGGCCAAGGAGAGTCCACAGACAGCTCACGGGCCTCGCCAGGCAGGCAGGAGGGAGAGGATCTCAGGATACCCCCTGGAGACCAGCAGTGAGGCTCATGGAGAAGGGCCTGCTGCAGACAACACTCTGAATTTGAGGACCAGGGCAGGGAGGATGGTCACCTGCCTGCACCCTCAGAACCACAGAGTCGCTGAAACTCCAGGGCCGGGCATGGGCTGGAGTGTGTGCAGCTCTTGGGGTTCTGTAGCAAGAGGCAAAGGCATTCATTCACTGATGGTCCTGGGAACAGCTCCTGCTGTGAGCGAAGCCCAAGGCCCTGGAAGGCACGCCCTGGTGGCTTCTAGCCTCTGCTGTGCGTGGCGGCCTCGGCCTGTCTCGTGGCTGCATTACTCTGGCTTCTGCCTCCTTCTCCCTGCCGTGGCACCCAGTCCCTGTGGCTCCATGTGGCCTTTCTGTAAGGAAAATGGTCCTCGTAGGGGGCCACCTCAAGTTGGTCCCCTCTCAGAGGCCCTCTTTCCTCTGTGGAGCTGAGTTAAGCCTGGCACGCCTCCCAGGGGTACCGTACAGCCTACCACAGCCCACTGGGGCACTGCTTTGTTTCCAGCTATGTGAAAGGCCTCTATTCTTTTGGATTGATGGAAACCAACTTCTATGATCAGGCTGAAAAGCTTGCCAAAGAGGTGAGTGGTCCCTTCTCCAGACCTTGCAGAATAGCCATCGCGAGGGGCAGAGAACACAGAGCCACCCGCCCCAGGTGTGAGGCAGCCCCACTCCCTACCAGGGTGCATCCTTGGAGATTTGGGGTAGCTCTGTTAGTGTGAGGTGGCTGCAGGTGGCTCAGCTACACGTAGGAGGCTGTGGTTTGGCAGCTGAGCCGGGCTTTGCAAATGTGCTGGGTGAGCACTTGGCTACCCTAAGCCTTGGTTTGCACACCTGTGAAGCAGACATCTGTGCCTTCCATTGGCTGGGCTGGAGTCAGGCCAGTGTGCCCCAGGTGTGGCCCAGGGGTGCAGGGGTGGGGGCTGGTGTTTGGTCACAGTCACTGTGTTGGGGCACAGTCCCCATGCCTGCTTAGAACCTGGCTTCCTGGCCGGGCAGTCTGGCCGACACCTGTGTCTCCACCCTCTCCTGGGCCTGCAGGCTCTCTCCATCGAGCCCACGGACGCGTGGTCTGTACATACCTTGGCACACGTGCACGAGATGAGGGCAGAGGTCAAGGCCGGCATGGACTTCATGCAGCGCTCGGAGAACCAGTGGAAGGTACGGTCCCCAGCCTGGACAGCTGAGGCGGGTGATGGCCCAGGTTGGGGAGCCAAGGATGGGTGGTGCTAGGGTGGGCCTTGGCCGGAAACCCTGGGCTGTAGTAGGAATGAATCAAGCGTTGGCAGGAAATGAGGGTTTGACGAGGGTGGGAACCAGGAGCTGCCCCAGCCCTGTCACTGGCCTGTGGACTGGGTGTGGGGCTGTGGAGTGGCCTTGGAGTATGGGGCACATCCAGATAGGACCTGTGGGAAGGGTGGCATGGAGGCTTCTGTGGGACCAACGTGTGGAACAGCAATACCAGGCCCTCTAGACCTCCAGGGCCCTGCCAGCTTTTTCTGTGGCACAACCATTCTGTGGTCCCTCTGCCCACTCTGGTGCCCAATTTGAACCTTTTGCTTGATGGTAGCCCTTCCTCTTCTGTGTGTGTCTCTTGTCCCCAGCTGTGACTCTGGCATGTGGCCTGCCTACGGGCTAGGTACCCTGGCTGCCCTGCCCTTCTGTGTACCAGGGCAAGCTCCCCACTGACCAGGGTACTGAGTCTCTTCTAGGACCTGGCACTACTTGGTGGACACTCAGTGATGGCAATGGCCAGGAGCCAGGAGGACACGGCACTTGCTGCTGATCCTCTGTGCAGCTCTAGCCCTGGTGTTCCCACGGGGTGCAGTTTCTGGGAAGGGAGAGTCCTGGTCTCACACTAGCAGTTTGAGGTGGCTGAGAACTGGGATCCCATGGGGTCACATGGTTTTTTCAGGAGCCTCAGACTCTGGAAGCTGGAAAGGCCGGGGGACAGCCTGAGCTAGGCTCGGGGGCATCAGGAGCAAAGGCCAGTGTGGCCAGCGCCCTGGGGGTCCCCAGTAGGGACTGAGTTCTAGAGGCCTTGTGGGAACACTGAGGCAAGAGCACTGGTGTGTCCCAGGGCTATGGGCCGAGGGGCAGGGCTGGGCAGGTACCCCCTCCCCAGATCCAAGCACACTTCCTCCAGAGCAGTGTGGTTCTGCTCCACCCTGGGGCAAGAACTTGATCTGTCCATGCCTCTGTTTCTCCTTCTGTACTCTGGGAGCCCTGACCCCAAACCTGTGCCATTGATGCCAGTGAAGCCTGGGATTGTCACAGATGGGGCGCTGGCACCTGACTCAGTCCCTTTTTTATCCCTTGGATGGCAGAAATGGCCTGGCACAGAGGCCAGGCAGAGCAGAACTGCTCACTGCACAGTGGCCAGGAAGCAGGGGTAAGAGGAGCCGGCAGGGAGGCACAGCCCTTCAGGTCACACCCAGTGGCCGTCCCTAACCAGACCCTGCCTCCAGGAGCGGCTGTGTCCATCCTTTGATTCAACCACAGCTCACAAGCCCTGCCTGTGAGCACAGAGGCTCTTGGGGAACCTTGAGATGCCAACCGTGGCATCCTCCATGTGTCCCTCTATCCCCACTTGGCCCTGCTATGGGTGACATGGCCTAGGCTCCTTTTCCTCCCCCTGTACCTGCCTTATGCATTGACTGCTGGCTTAGCACTCAGCTGAGTGCAGTGCCCACTGCAGGCCTCCACCCCACCCTGGGGGCCCCAGAAGGATCCACTGTAAAGACTAAGGAGTCCCACCCCTCCCATGCCTCGGCTTCCTGGGTTAGGGCAGGCACGGCGTGGCTGCCCCATGTGGAAGGTGATGAGATGGTGTGGAGACACCTGGACAAACAGACCGGTACCTAGGCAGACAGACAGGTACCCAGAAAGATAGGTACCTAGACAGACAGGTGCCTGGACAGACAGGCACCTGAACAGACAGACAAGCACCTGAACAGACAGGTACCTGGGCAGATAGATAGGTACCTAGAAAGGCAGGTGCCTGGACAGACAGATAGGTGCCCAGACAGACAGAAAAGTGCCTGGACAGACAGATGCCTGGACAGACAGATAGGTCCTCGGACAGACAGGTGCCGGTCTCCCGCCCTGACACAGACCCACGCTGGCTGGTCTGCGCAGGCTCTCTGGTCTTTCTCTGACCCCCTTGATCTCTTTGCAGGACTCCGACATGCTTGCTTGTCACAATTACTGGCACTGGGCTCTGTACTTGATTGAGAAGGTAAGAGGGCCACCTTGCCTCACACGGACACCACAGCAGAGAGTATTTGAGTGTCCAGATGTGTCACACTGACTGCATGAGCAAGGTTGAAAACTTTGATGAATATTTATTATTAATTTTTTTTGGAGGTGGTTACAGGGATTCGAACTTATAACCTCACGCTCACCAGGAAGGCACTGTGCTGCTAAGCTGTATTCCAGGCCCCTGGGATGTTTATTTATTTATTTTATTTTTTACTTTTTGTGGGACCAGGGTTCGAACTCACGACCTTGCACTTGCCAGGCAGGCACTTGTGCCATGGAACTATCTCCCCAGCCCCTCCCTGGGATGTTTAAATGAATATATATATATATATATATATATATATATATATATATATATACATATATATATTACAGGTAGAGACACATCGCATGAATTCCCCTCAAACTCCTCTCCCCTTCCCTTTTGCCTCTTGCTAAAGCAGCTCCAGAGTCCTCTTTCCTGAGTGTCGTTAGGGGTGTGATCAGAACTACAGTGCGTGCAGCTGCCGGGCGCCACCTAATGGAAGGGCAGGCTTGTAAGAACCGGAGGCTGCGTCCTCATCCAGGGGATTCTCAAGATCTAGGATCAGGCGACTTCCGGCTCTTCACCAAAGTCAAAAGGACCACAGAAGGTCAGGGTCTGGAAGAGAGTCAACACACAGAGGCGGCCACAGCAGTGTGGCTAAAGATACTCGGGAAAGAGGACGTGGGGCGTGCTTCAGAGAGGTGCAAAGAATGATGGGACAGGCGTGACCCTTTCGAGGGGGAGGATTTCAACGGGGGTTCTTGGCAGCGGGTCTAATGCTGTAAAAGAAGAAAATTTAACTTAAGGACATTCCATGTGTTCTGATCACACCTCGTAGGCACCTCCCTGCTGCTGGGGTGCACAGCCCCCTCCCACAGACCGAACCTGAAGGAGTCATGAGGTCTCCCTCAGGGGGAGCAGGGGTGCGGCTTGCTGCTCAGGGGCCCTTAGCCTTTGTAATTCCCTCGAGCACCTCATTTATCCGGGTGCTTCTTGGCAGCACTGCTGACCATAAAGGAAGACAGGAGGGTTCCCGAGTGTCCAGTGGGGAAAAGGCACGCAGAGACAATCCTGTCTGGAGGTAGGATGTGGGGACACACTGTCCCGGAGGAGGCAGAGAGCCAGCAGCATGTAGCAGGGGATCCGTGTTCCTGCGGACCGCACAGCGGTGTTCACGCAGGCTGCCTCACACTGGACGCCTGGGAGCAGGAGTGTTTCACATGTAGGTGCTCTGTGGATTTGGGAACGTTTGCCCCCACACAGTAAGAATCCTGAGGATGGGATCCTTTCTTGTCACTTCCTCTGTGCTAGGAGAAAATGCTGGACCCCAGAAACTTAAAGGAGGCCGGGGTTATTTTGGCTCATGTTCTGGTCCCAGGTTGGCTGGCACCGAAGAAAGAACAGCGTGGCAGAGGGGCCTGGCCGAAGAGAGCAGCTCAGGCCGC
>PVKN010036664.1:0-11394 GCA_004027915.1 Capromys pilorides | reverse complement strand
GGGATAAAAATTTTAATATTAGTTTCTGACCCAGAAATTTTTTTTGAAATTATACTTGCAGGAAATTATCAGATAAAAAATAAATAATGTTTAAAATCATATCTATATACAGTATATATGTATATATATGATTATATATGCAAAAATAAGAGATTTAGCAGTGATTTTTCATAATTTATAAGTGCATACATAGAGATAACATATAATTCAATAGCATTAAAATAAGATGGCAAATTGATAAACTGTTTCAAAGTCAGAATAATTGATAAGGGATAAATATAATAATACTATAAGCATTATCACAGAAAAAGTATATATGTATTTTTGCTATAAGATTTCTTGTCATCTGAAATGAATGGCTACAATGACAGGGACTGGATTCATCATAGTACCCTAAACACTAAGAATTAGACAAAAAGTTATGGAATAATGATTTTAAAAGTCTAAACAAATAGAAATACACTTAACAATTTCTGAGAAAAGAGGAGAAATGAGAACTTAGTCAATGTGCTTGGAAAAGGTGAATTCTTATAATACAGGAATTAGAAATTGAAATGGAAGCCAAGCGTAGTGGTAGAAATCTAGTCACAGTCCTTAGGAGGCTGATGCGCACAGGCAGAATTGCCAATTCAAACCAGCCTTGCTACGTAAGAAGCCTCTCTCAATCAATAGAAACCAATAACAACAACACCAACACACACACACACACACACACACACACACACACACACACACACGAGCTACAAACAAAAAGAAAAAAAAAACAAAACCAAATGGAGCCTTCCAGTCTCCCTGAATTTAAAGATGATGTTGAGATTTCGGAGAAGGTGAAGTGTGTGGACTTCCAAGTTTTCTTCCAAGGACTGCTGAAATCTGGAGAATCCCATTGACTTCTTCAGCTGAATGCTAATGGGAGTAGGAATGAGAGCAGATACCATGTATCTATGGGCAGAAAGAGTCCGAGAGACTAGAGGAAACACATGTATGGATGAGGATTGCTTGTGAAATCTTACGACACTGAAACTAATTCCAGCTCTTAAAATGTGGAATGAAAAACTGTTTAATTTTTAGGACTTTTGCAGAAATGTCTTAACTGACACCTAGAAGTGCAAAATAATAGAACATGAAGAGCAGCTAATAAAGCCCGAAGGTGAGATTCAAGTGAATTAAAGTCTTTCAAGTAATGTAATCAGACTTCTAAAATGCTAAAGAATATTAATAACATGTAATTTCTTTAGGACTAAGCACTGTAACTGTTACACTGTAATCCAATAAAAAAATTGCAGCCCTGAAAAGCAGCAGAAAAATGCCAATGCAAAAAAGTTCTGTTAGTGGAAACCAGCCTAGAAATGACAGTTGATAAAATTAGCTTCCAATGATGTTAGAAAGCATATTAAGGAAGATTCTACAGGTTTAATATTAGAGAGGAGAGAAGCATCATATAGGAAAACACATAATATTTGCATATATGTGCTTAAAGAAATATAAATGTGTCTTCACACAGCTGCTATAGAAGGCACTGCAAGAAACACAGCATGGGAAATAGAAAAACATCTTGAATGTATTTGAAACTGCTTAGTTTGAAATAATGAATATGAAGATGAAATTCAAGGTCATTAATTCAAATTGACAAAGGAAAAGAGATTGGAAAGATGAACACAGTAACTATGAAACGAGAGCTACATTCAGGGAATCTAAGGTAATAATATATACATTACACGAAAGAAAAGAGAGTAGAGCTCAACATTCCTAAGGCTAGGAAACATTCATATTTCTTTTTTATACTTTATGCTTTATAAAATTTTATTTATTTATTTATGCGATGGCTGGCTCAGCCTGACCTGGGGATAGGGCTGGTGCAGCATGTGGTGCCTGGTGTTGAATCTTGGTCCCTGCAGTTGCCTAAGGATGCGCTTTAGTCCACTGAGCAATCTCACTGGCCCAAAACATTCACATTTTTGAAGGAAATGACGTTTTCAAATTTATAGTACCTCTGACAAAACTTATCTTTGTAAAGTATACATAAATCAAGAATATTACTTGAAAAATTAAAGATAAGTGGAATGATATTTATTATTTTGTGGATTATTATACTAAATATTATTATGCTATGCATTCTGCTTACATTTATTTGTAGATTAAAAATTTCAGTAAAATTCCCAGATGGCTTGTTTCGTAGAAACGTGTAAGGACTATATTATAAACTATATTTGTAATATAGTAAGGACTATATTATAAACTGTGTCTATATTATAAACTATTTAGCACAGCAAATAAAACTTTAATATTACGTAGTTAATACATTTTATATTGTGCATGTGACTTTTTAATATTTGAAGAATGGCTGCCACTTAATTGAACACTTGATTTTGCTTTATTAAATAATCAAATTTTAAATTAAATTTTAGGCATTTTGCTACTTATACAGTTAACCAGTAATTTATTCTTTATTTGTCTCCTCTTTCCTGCTGTCCTGTATGTATTAGTCAACATCTTCCACACATCTAATATATCCATTTTTGTTGTAAATATATTTACATTCTCCTTATTAGAAAATTGAGATTTCTTTCAGTTTCTGGGCTTCAAATGATGCATATAATATTCAAATTATGAGGCAGCAGGATGCCTCAAGTCAACCTTTCCTGTTGACTTCCACTGTATACCAGCATTTCTTTGGTAACACTGTCACATTTGGAATGTAACTGACATGATATTCTCTCAATGTTTACATAGAAATTTGTTTGGGTAGATTTTGCTATTTTTTAATGGCTGGCTCAGACTGTCCTATGGATGGGGCTGGGGCAGCATGTGGTGCCAAGGATCAAACCGCATTTCCTGTGATTGCCTAAGTTTTCCTAAGCAGGCACTTTAGACTGCTGAACCATCTCGCCAGCCTATGATAGTTATTTTTAAAAAGATATTTGTATATTTCTAGAAAAAACAGGGCACGGATTTTAATTTTAAACCGTTTTACTGTTTTTCAATTTAAATAACTGAAATAATGAAGAGAGAGAGAAAGAGAGAGAGAAGAGAGAGAGAGACAGAGAATGTTTAAGAAAAACACCAACACTCAAAGATGCAAATCTCTGACTAAGCTGGAGCTAAGCAGAATGCCTATCTTTTTTTGAACCTGGCTTTACTAATATCGATCTAATTATTTTGACACTCAATGAATGAGTCTTACCATCACCAAAGAAATATTATAATAACATCTATCAAGTGAGATCCCAACAGCAAAGTGAACTAACAAAATTGAAGGTCTCAGATGGCAACACAACTAAGAGTTTGTTCACTGGAAGTTTTAGTTATGGTGATTGACTATATATTGTGCAATAAAACTTTTCCTATAAGGCTTGGAAATATAATCAAATTTCTGCAAAATTAACTGCTATAAAGTACTTACTTGACTAAGTTGTTCATGGCATCTGGGTCGTACGCTGTGACCTGCCCAATGATGCTGCCCTCCTTCGCGTCCTCATCAACTTCTATCACGTATGGGCTTCTGCTGAACACGGGAGGCTCATCTACATCTTCCACAGATATCTTGACCACAGCTGAGTCTTTGAAAGGGCCCAAGTGGAGGAAGCGTGGGTCGAGATGAGTGTTACTTGCATCTACTCTTAAGGTGTACAGCATTTTTTTCTCAAAATCTAAATTCTGAAGTTAAATAAAACAAGAAAGCAAGATAATAGATGACAATGTCAAATTTGAATAACCTGATTTTTATTGATGCCAAACATAATGCTTTCTTGATTATCAATTCCCAGGTACATCCAATAAATGGGTACATATTTGATACTTATTTTTCTTTACTTTTATTTATGAGGATTAAATATATAAAATAGCATAAATATTATTCCTGATTCCAAGTAGTGTACTTCAATTTTGTTAGTCTCAGCTAACTGTAGGATTATTTCATAGATTTATAAATTATGTGTATCACTATTATGAAAGTTATGCTTATTTAGTTTGTACTTTTAGGGAAGGGTCCCCAGGGTGTTCAGGGTTTCTCTAATAGATTGTACTTGTTGCAGTGACCCACCTGGTTACAGCCTCCCAAGTGCTGGGGTTACAGGCATGCTACCACCACGCCCAGTCTCAGCTGCCACCTCAGGGCATCCTGGGGTGGGGTGGGGGGTGGGGGGGGTGGAGCCCACCCAGCAGGCCTGGGGATTGAACCCCTGGCCCCTGAGCCTGCACGGAGGTGCTTTAATCTGCTGAGCTATTTGGCCAGCCCTTATATTTAAAATCAAAAGAAAATTTGACGAGTATTCAAGGTTAGAATGAACTATTTTTCAGTATGTTGAGCAATTACAGAAAGAAGATTATGAGTGGAAAAATAAATATACAATAATTAATTTTGATTATCATTCTATGTGAAGCTTCTGAATACACTTCCACACTGCATTAAAAAAAAAACAAAACAAGAAAACCTAAATGAAGCAGGCAGCCTTTGTAGGTTTCCACTTATTCAAACAAACCATCACATTTGCAATTAAAATGTTTGGAAAATGTATGCGATGACCATGTCTGGTGTATACTTATTTTATTCACACAGAGACAGACAAAAATGAGTACGATTGTGTTCAGTTCTGGTCTGATTGTTGCTGACACACACAATCATTTGAACTTTTATATCACTTTGCAATTATCTGTGATAAAAATGCTTCACTTATTTGATGTACTAATTCTTCTCACTTCTGTGAAAGACAGAAGTAAAGGTGAAATTAAAGATTCTCTTCCCTTTAGTGAGAGGTAAGAGGAAACTATACAATACTTAGTAAAAAACAAAGAACAAAAAAAAAAAAAAAAAAGGAAAAAAGCACCTTTTTGACAGTTATGATCCCTTCCTGCGTGTCCTTGTCGGTGACGACTTCGAATGTGTCCGCCCCGTCTCCTTCCGCGATGCTATAGGCCATCTCCGCGTTTGTTCCCATATCAGGGTCGCTGGCTTTGATCCTTCCGACGTGGGTTCCAGGAGGAACAGACTCGGGAGAATTAAAATGATACGTGCCTACAAATTAAATCAGAGCTCTTAGGACATTTCATGTTTGGATGACTTTATAAAAATTTTCTCTAGTTTTTACTTAAACTAATTTTACTTTGAAATAGAATTTCACCATCTTGTCTGGTGAACTCCTAAAATATGTATTTGTTGAGGCGAGAAAATAATGCAAAAAGGCTGAAGAGTCTTTTCTGTAAGTGAGAACTACGTCCCAGTTTGATGTATCTCACAATTACAGAATCAATGAAAGGCCCAATTCTAGTGTATGGAACTTTTTCTTTTTGTACTGGGAACCAAACTCAGGACCTTGTGCCTGCCAGGCAGGTGCTGTGCTGGGACCTAGAATATGGAAATTTTGACTTAAAATGACAGGAAAAAAATTGCTGCGTGTGTATGGCTTTCAAAACTACCATAATACATTTTCACCAGTATTCAATTATGATAAAAATTCATTTATTTTACTTCACATTAGAGACATAAAAATACTACAAACAATTATGGTTCTTTTCATGATCTGATTTATTTTAATGTTCCTATCTTTCAATAAGAGCTAGCTTTTTTTCTATTTCATACAGATAACGTCAAATTATTATATTGCCTTATGAGTATTCTTCAAAGCATTTTAGATATTTAATATCGAGAGACAATAAGGAGTCCTAAAAATAATGACATCAGAAACATTTTCAAAAGTTTGTTATGTGCTGAACTTTATGTAAGGTCAATTAATCTCATATTGGTCCTTCAAGTCCAACACAGGCCAATTATTGTCAGACCCAGGCTTAAGAAATCTTCCAGCAGACTGGGTGAAAACACTTGACTTCAAAATCGTTTCTTTTTCTGGTTCGTTCAGTAAGAAAATGCGTGGTGCTGTCCAGCTGTATCTGTCTGAGTTCTCACTAGCAGTCAAGTCAGGTAAATTCTGTGAACTTTAATGTCAGAGTCGTGACCTGTACAATACAGTAGATAGCAATAGCACTGAATGCGTGGATTTGTCATGAGGAATGAGGTCAGGCTTGTAATTTTTCTTATTTCAGGATCTAGTCCTCAGCATTTTATTTTTAGGCTAATAGTATCCAGCCTGCTTTTGGAAGATACTAAGCTATCACCTAGTAGTGATTTCAGAGAGGCTGAAGCACACAGTACTTATTTATAAAATCAATAAGGCTGACAATATTATACGATGTAGAAACAAGAGATCTGAGGCAAGGAAAGTGACAGACTTAAATTTGAATTTTAGCACCCAGACTTAAGAGCTCACACTCCTAAGCGAGCCGATCAGAAGGAAAAGGATGGTTGCAATGAAGGTTGGCAACTAAGCCTGTAAAACTTTCTAACTCTACAAAATCTATAAAAGGATTCTTACAATTCTCAAAGAAACTCATGTACTTGTTTGAGCTCACTATACATTCTTTGATGGAAATAATCATTTTTTATTTGGAGTTTTTAGGGCAATGTGGTCAATTTATACAGATATAAATACAAAAACTAGTCACACAAACATATTGCCAGTTGTATATATGAGCTACTTTTCAACAGGAGATAAAAGAAACCATTCTTACTCTGTGGAAACCGAGGAGGGTTGTTGTTGACATCTGTCAGCGTGATGTTCACGGTTGTGGTCCCAGAAAGGCCACCCATCTGGCCTCCCATGTCTTTGGCCTGTATGACCACTTGATACTGCTCTCGGTTTTCTCTGCTCATATCTGGTAGTGCGGTTTTTATTATGCCTTTCAGTAAAATCAGAGTACACAATTAGTGACTGTCATCTATAACACACTATGCAAGCTTCACTTTACAAAAGTTAATAATAACAAATGGAAAAAAAAAAGAGCTCCAATAATTCTTCAATGCACAACCACTTTAACACAATTCATAGAATCAAGACACCTACTAGACACTATTCTTTACTGATTAGGCTTTGCTAAAGCAATCTAATTATTCTTTTGGTTTAAAAGTGAATTTTGAAAAGTTGAGAAACTACATCCTACTAATTGTCATATTCTTAAATTTTGAACATTTTTATGCTATATAATGTGCTGAATCTCTTAAATTTTCAACTGAGCATGCTAAATTTAAAACATAGGCTTCAAATAGTTTGTTTCCATGAAAGGAGTTTGTGCTTTTTTTTTTTTTTTATTTTCTGTATAACTTTAGGACAGAAACAGAAACATAGCACAAAATGAATTAGTTTCAGATGTATGTAAAAGGCTCTGAAACAGGAATGAATTCAGGTGTATTGTACAGTGAGACGCAGACCAAATGAGAAGTGTATTTACCTGATTCTGGGTCCACAGAAAAATAAGGCTGTCCTTGCAGTATGCTGTAGACCACCTTGGCACTGTTTCCGTAGTTGGCATCATCTGCATCTGTCGCAGTCACTTGAATGACAGACGTCCCTGCATAAAGCCGTCCCCCACATAGAGAGCCATGAATACCGCAAACTTTGACAAATTTTCCTGAAAGTTTCCTATAAGTAGTGTCTGCCAAAAACAGAGCTTTTTTCTTTTTCTTTTTCTTAAATTTAAACATCTTCAATTTATTGCTTGCTAAGATAATGCAAAGTCAAAATATATTTTATCACAGAGGTGGATACAAGGAGGCCAAGAAATAATTTATTTTTTTGGTATAAATATTGTAGTGGATTCAATTTTGTCAGAGCCAGAAAGAATATTAAATTTAATTGAGCACATTTCTTGATAAGGAGAAACACGTAAAGATGAATCCAAACTTTCTAATCTCTGGTGCTTTACTCTGGCATATCAGTAACATGGCTTAGACTGAAACAAAAGGGTCTTGTCACTATATTAATATGGAGAAACAAAGTGCCCCAAATTTAGGGCCATAACTCAAGTTTTTTATTAAAACCTTTGGTTTAATCATCAGTACTAGAAAAGAAGACTGAGGAGAAGAAAGGGGAAGGAGAAAGACTATTGACTTGTAAAAGCTTCACTATCTTTTAGCGTACACAAGAAGTATGTGTGCTTCTTTTTAAAACTAGACAATATAGATACAATTATACCTATCGACATAGAAAATGTATATTGAGTGTATAAACACATACATATACTACTATGGCTTGGGAGCAAAATATTTCTGAATAGTAACATATATTCACAACTGGGTTTTGGAAGATATTTGGATTACAGCCCATTATATGTATCAGTGGATCCATTCAATGACAGTGTCAGTGATCTGCCAGTAGGTATGGCTTGCTTAAATGGGGTGTGGCATGTTATAGTATGATTTTAGATTTCATTGGTACCTCCTCACCTCCCTTATATTTCCTATCTCCTGTGAGATGAGCAGCATCTCTGTTAGGTTGTACAGTTAAAGATAAGTATTATTTACCTAATCACGAAAGCACATTCATACTGAAACTTCATTCCACAAGTGAGATCATCACTGTAATTCTACTTGACTATATTTTTAAAAGCCTTTCTGACTTGTTTGTATGAAAAGCAAAGTCTGGCAATGCTGACTAGAGAAGGTTTAGAATGCTATGAACACATCTTGACAAATTTTCCTGACCAGAATTCAGAATGCCAAAATATTTACAGAGAAGCAGATATTAAAGGCCAGGTTTTGAAGGTTTCATATGGGAAAAGGACTTCAGTGGCAGTTGGACTATGTTGTGACATGCTGCAGTAGAAAATGTGTTCATGTATTTCCTCATTTTTCAATCTTCAGGAGATTAAAAGCAGGAAACTAATTAATTTGCCACAGCAAAGTTCAAGACAACCCAATATTCAGGCTGTGGTACAGATACAGTTGAACGGTTGTAGAAAGATTTATTGAGAATTTGGGGCAAAATTATGTGCAGAAAATTGCCTTAAAAATAAAATTTAACCGCTAAAGAAACTGTAAATTTGAAGCCGAAGAAGGCATGACTGCTAAAGAGATGACTGTCATTAAAAGAATCTAATTACCTTGCATCTGTTCCACAGGAAAAGTGCCTTGAAAGAATCTTAGGTAGCAGCTGGATCTCACTCTTCAAACACTCAAGGTTATGAAAGGGTAAACTCTTTGCAATACTCTTCTTACAAAAGAAATTCTTTGGGTGCCAGGCTCATTGTGGCCAACCTAGAAAGTTGTTTCCCTGAACTCAGCCACTTACTGACTAGCTATGTAGCTAGAGTCTCTGTAGCTCTCATCCAAAGGAGCCAATCTACTGCTCAGGTTGGTGGAAGACACTGGCATTATTCACATGGGGCTAGTTTCACACACATGTAGAATGAAAGCACTGTGTGGCTAGAGTTCCTATATTTCAAAGGAAGGTGAGGAGGCTACCAAATGGGCTGCTGGTATTGTCATACATTAAACTATGAGATGGAAGCTAGAAGATGTTTAGGGAACACAGACATTATAGATAGAAAGAACTAGATTGCGCTAAGTAGAGCCTAGAAAGTGAGTGAAGCCTGTCTCAGGGAGAGGCCCTGGGGATGCAGCTTTCAAGCACTGGGGTGGAGTTTTCCAAACAATGTGGAGTTTGATCTTGTCAAAACGGCCCTGTGTCCTGGACATGGAGCTATGTATCTTGCTGGTTTTTGCTCTTGCTTTGTCCTGAGTCCTTTTTTCCCCTCTAATCTTCTCCTTTGAAATATAAGTGTTTGCCCTGTGGTAGGGTAGCATTGGTATGCTGCAAATCTTTATCTTTTTGCCTTTATTTTCATGGAAACTCACAAGTAAGGGTTTTTCTTGGAGATTTTGGATTTGGACTTCTCAAAAATACTGGTACTGTTAAGATTTGGCAATGCTTTTAATTAGATTAAATACACTTAGTATTTTGTAGTAGATATGAATGGTGTAGAGGCCAGAGGCATAGTGCTGAGATATATATTTCAAATGGCCCCTACACTCTCCGTGTTCATGGTGAGGCTATTGACAGATCACTAAATTGCAGGGTCCTCAGGGAGTAATCCATTGATGAATTCATAGCTGTATGTGGTGCTGCAGCAAGCTAGCTGGAAGAGGTTTGTCGCTAGGGTCAGACCTCTGAAAAGCTATAGCCACATGGCCCCTTCCTTAGACAGACTTCGCTCACTTCCTCAGAATCTCCTGTTTTCTCCATCTGCTTTCTAACTGCCTTGAGGTGACTCATTGTCCTCTGCCATTCCCTTCCACCAGGATGTTTCTCTTTCTCAGTCAGCCAAAGACCGAAGTCAGGAAGCTGTTAGACCAGTCAAACTCCTTCTTCTCTAAGTGTGCATGTTGAGTATTTTGACCCCCCAAAAGAAAAAAAAGTGTACTTATCCTATATATTAGTTATTGATAGGATTTGCTTCATTTTATATTTTAAAATTAAATTTCCTTCAAACTCACAGATGTGATTGCGTTTTAAAAGGTGTCAGTTTTTTTTTTTTTTTAAAGAGTAGTATTAGTAATGAAGGGATTGTGGTATTAAGGTCAGTGGTAGAACACTTCTTAGCATATACAAAACACTGGGTTAAATACCCAGTACAGCAAAAAAATTAATGATGAATAAGTAAAATATAGTATAAAAGAAAGTTGCAGGAAGTACACATAAGGGAACGTATTGGTGGATGTTACCCTACATTTTTTGTTGTATATCTCTGCAAAATTAATGGCATAGTTTTAAAATTACTCTTACGTGAATCCTAATTGCCTGTGTAACTTGAGATGCTGTAGGATATTTTCAGTACATTATGCAAAACATTTCTATAAAACTTTTCAGTTTGGTTTAATCATTCAATAAATCTTGAAGTTCAGAATGAATTCCTTAATTATCCTTTCACTTATTGACACAGTTCACATATTTTATTTATTTGTAACATGTATAATTGTATTTATTAATTTGTCTGTTTCTGTAATTTCCAATTAATAAATTTATCATTCATTGGCCTTGATACCAAGAGTTCATTACTAATCAATGCATTTGAAATTTAACAATTGAATTTAGCTACCCTTTTTTATATTTTGTAAAAATTAATCCGTGTGAAAAGAATTTAAATTCTTTCATTGAAGGCCTCTTTCTTGAATGAAAACACTACAGATCCACAGTTTATCTCAGTGAAAGATTTTATCACTGAAATGTATACATATATATTCTACCTAGACCAAAGTCAAAGTGATAAAGCCTTTCCTCCCACCATAATGCTTACAATTCCAGCTAATATAATTTTTATTTTATTTTTAATATATCATTATTTGATATTTAATATTTTTGTGTAAGCAAAAACTAAAATAAGATATTTAGAATGATAACTCTTTAAAAATGATGAGAACTATTTTCACATTTGGAGATGTTTGAACATGAATTTTTTAAGCTTTAATATTATGAAACTGAAATTTGATAATTGAGCAATCTTATGCACATGACTTTGTTTCCGGGGGAAGAAGCATCATTTTAGGCTTTCACTTAAGTACAGATA
>PVKN010036663.1:0-11349 GCA_004027915.1 Capromys pilorides | reverse complement strand
TAAACTGTAAGCCACCTAGTATGTCATGATTAAGAGATCCATAAATGTTTGCTAGGTCCAACCTGATTAGTTGTATAGCCCTGTGTTGGTTATTTATTACTGTGGAAGTTCTATGTAATAAAACTACCTCAAAACTCAAGTGCCTTAAAACAGTATATATTTCCTCCACTTGTCTGTAATCAATGATTCAGACTGATCTTGACAGGATACTTATTCCTCTTGTCAGCTGGGTATATCCTGTCACATGTACTGATTATGTTCAGGAGGCTGACTTGGCTGTATGTGTTCTCATGGTCCTGGCAGAGCTGCAGAAGCATTATGCCTGTTTTCTAAAGGATTTTCAAGACTTCTTGGGTCATGTTTGCTACCATCCCAGTGCCAAAGCAAGTGCATGACCAAGTTCAGAGCAGTACAGTAGTACACTGCCCAGTTATGTGGCAAAGGGCTTGAATACAGGGAAGGATGAAGATCCCTGGGCATTAATGCATCATTCAATGGCAGTGGTGTAATGAGAGTTGAAAATGTCTTTGAGGGAAGGAGTATTTTGAATTGAAAGACCTGAGAAATAGAAGAGTATGCTAGTAGGTTCAGATTGGATGTCCATATCACATTAATACTTTGTTTGCTAATATAGTTGGTCACGTAACAGATTGAATACTTGTTTTGTAATTTAAAGATTACGTCAGTGCATCTTACATCACTAAATGGAATTAGCTAGTTTCTTAGTATGATGATGGTGCTGGAGACTTTGTCAAATCTGGGGCAAAAATTAATTAGTGGGACTGAATAGCAGGGGATAGCCTGCTAGTATACTGAGACTGCTGCTGCGCAGTGTGTGTGTGCAAAGTATAGGTTTTATCTCTACTTTTCAGAAGAGGGAATGTATTCAGGTTTAAGTAAGTAGTCAGAATTGCATGGGTAGTCATTGGTTGAGCAATAATCTACATCTGTAGGACTCCTAAACTGTGTTCAACCATTGCTTTATAAAGAGTATGCACCGATTCATTTCTCTAGCTCAAATACCACTGAGCCCTGTGGTATTTGTTGTGCACTCGAGATGAGAAATTTTAAAGGCCGTTGTAAAGATTGCCATATGTGCAAGGCATTTTCCGAAAAGACACAAAGGGGAGGTTACTGTCCTCATCTGTTCTTGGGTGTTTAAATGGAGAGGGGATGAGATGATTGATCTTCATCTAGCTCTTGTTGAGTCAGTGAACATTGAGTAGTTAGGCAAGGCAGGTGGGTGGTAACAGCCTCATCCCAGGAATGTGCGAAGTTGCAGGCAGAAAACATCAGGGCAAGTTTGGGAGACAATAAATGAGATTATGTTATGAGATAGAAGAACATGAAGAGGTGCTTTGGGAAAGTGCAGTGGGACAGATTATAGAAGAAAAGATATTTTACATTTGAAATACTAATAAGCAGAGGCTGGATGGTAGAAGTTATTGAGATCTAGTATCTTTGACCTTAGAAGTGAAATTGGGAAGATTTAAAATGTGGTGTAGGCTGCGCATGGTGGCACTTGCCTGTAATTTCAGCACTAAAGAAGCTGAGGCCGGAGGATCCCTATGAGTTTGAGGCCAGCCTGGGCTACAGTATGAGTGCAAGCCTAGCCTGAACTGCATAGTGAAATCCTTGCACAAAAAGACAAAAACCGGGCCGGTGAGATGGTTCAGTGGTCTAAAGCGCCTGCTTAGGAGGGCTCAGGCAACTGCGGGGACTGCGGTTCGATCCCCGGCACCACATGCTGCGCCAGCGCCACCACCAGGGCAGGCTGAGCCAGCCGCAAAATGAATAAATAAAGAAACAAACAAACACAACAAGCAAACAAAAAAAAAAAAAAAAAAAAAGACAAAAACCAAAACAGAAGCATCCTGGTGTTTCACTTCTTTTCATATATATATTTATAATACATAATAATTGCATTCATCTTGGAGAATTGCTATATAGACATATTGCACCTGAATCACTTTTGGTTGCCTTTCTATTCCTTGCCTTCTCCTCATATTCCCAGACCTCTATCCATCTTGACAGGCTATACTACCTTGTTCCTTTTTTTATTTTTTATTTTTGTATTTTTTTTTATTTTTAGGGAAGGGTCTAAGGGTGTTCTGGGTCTCACTACTAGATCGGACTCATAGTGATCCCCCTGTTTACAGCCTCCCAAGAGCTGGAATTACAGGTGCATGCCACCATGCCCAGTTTCAATTGCCATCTCAGCATGCCCTAGGGGTGGGGCTGGCGTGACAGGCCTGGGGATCAAACCTTTGCCCTGCTTGAAGGCACTTTAATCTGCTGAACTATTTGGCTGGCCATTCTATTACTGTCTTTTATTTACCAGTTGAAGATATGCTGCAAAGTATCATTTATATTCATACTGTCTTAAATGAACAATCTTTTCTGAGCATTTCTAAAATACTTTGAAGGTTTAATATTGATTCTGATAGTTATTCATGATCTTCTATTCCTTTCTAGGCAGAACGTGTTCATGAGTTAAATGAAGAAATTGGTAAATTATTAGCCAAGGTGGAACAGCTGGGAGCTGAAGGGAATGTGGAAGAATCCCAGAAAGTAATGGATGAAGTAGAAAAAGCACGGGCAAAGAAAAGAGAAGCAGAAGTAAGTTTCTATCTGTATTTCTTTTTTTTTTTTTCTATCTGTATTTCTTGAAAAACATACATTTAGAAAGTTATTGAAGGATTTTAAACCAATTTAAAATACTTGTAATCTATATGATGCAGTTGGATTTTGTTCCAGAGTTAGTGGTTTTTAGAAATTTGAAGTCATTGATCTGTTAAAAAAGAAACTGGTAAACCAGGTACTCATGTGGTAGTTACGTACACAGAGAAAACACGTAGTCTGCATCTTCCTAGTCACTGACTCCCTGTCCCCCACTAACCCAGATGGTCCCCCGTGCAGGTGCCAGTGTGGCATTCCTGATTTGCTACCTCAGTATAGTCTGCTATTTCACTGGGTGCTTTGTCTCATCCTTCTTTCGCAGCACAGGTAAATATCTGATATTTTATAGAAAATGTTCTATTTTGATTGATACAATGTATCTAAATTGGTATTTAGAAAATCCAGTGTCTTTAGGGATTGCACTGTACTTTCTGCCTATGTCCATTGCCACTAACATTAAATCAGGCTTGCTGTATAGTCACCTGTATGGCTGCTATGGCTACCTGAGGCTATAGTCCCTACTTTACTATGCTTCCTCTCAAGCCTAGGTGACCTACTCCAGTTTCTTCCTTCTACCCCGTGTCTGGGGATCAAACCACCATCTGCTGTGCCTCATTGGGATATCATATCCCGTGCAGACGTTTAAACCCCTCAGCTAACCAGACAGCCCCCTTTTTTTTTCTTCTTAAATCTTTTCCAGTGTATTATGGTTGTGCAGATGGCAGGGTGTGTTGTGGTAAGATCATAAAAGGGGAGGAGAGCCTTGTTACCCAGAGTGCTTTGGAGGGCTTCTATTTTCCCTTCCTAGTATCAGTGCTGCTCTTTAGAGTAAAGAGAAGCAGAATAGAGGGGAGCCGTTTTAGGATGGTCTCACCATCTCCTCACAGTATCAGCAGAAAGATACTAACATACTACATTCAAGGCTGGGGAGATAGCTAAGCGGTCTAAGCACCAGGCACCTGGCAAGCACAAGGCTATGGGTTCCATCCCCCAGTGCTACATGCTGTGCAGGCCCCAAGCCATGCCAGCCATCAAAACTGGGCATGGTGGTGCACACCTGTAATCCCAGCACTTGGGATTGAGTGCTGAGATAGGAGGATCACTATGAGTCTGAGCTGCGTAGTGATACCCTGCATGAAATAAATAAACAAATAAATAAATGAATATTTGTGTGTGGGGGACATACTGTATTCAGTAGTATATTCTTCTCTGGAGAAAGAGGAGGCCCTAAAACATGTTAGATACTTTTCATGGAAAAGAAAGAATTGAAAGAAATTCCATGCAGTATATCTTTTTTTTGTTGGTGGGACGAGGGTTCAAACTCACGACCTTGCACTTGCCAGGCAGGCACTTGTGCCATGGAGCTATCGCTCCATCCCCTTCATGCAGTATATCTTATTCCCCAAAGTTTTTTTTGTTTGTTTGTTTTTCTTTCTCTTTTTTTTTTTTTTAAAGAACTTTGGGCTTTGCGCTGAACTATATCCCCAGTCTTATGTTTTAAGGAAATTTATTTATTTTTCTGGGAAGGGTCTATAGGGTGTTCAAGGACTCACTATGAGATCAGACTTGTAGTGATCCGCCTGTTTACAACCTCTCAATAGCTGGGATTACAGGCACTCGCCACCATGCCCAGTTTCAGCTGCATCTCAGTCTTCTGTGGGGGTGGGGCCAGCAGGCAGGCCCCAAACCAGCCCCTGTGCCTATTTAAATCTGTTGAGCTATTTGGTGGGCCCTATTTAAATTTTGAGGGAAGGTCTTGATAAATTCTCAAAGCTAGGCTCTAATTTGTGTTTATCCTGTTTTAGCTTCCCAGGAGTACCAGAATTATTGTGCCCAGCTCTAGGCATACTTTTTTGTGTGTGTGTCTTTTTGAGACAGGGTCTCACTATACAGTTCAGGCTGGCCTTGAGCTCACTTTTTGTAGCCCAGGAGGGTCTCACACTGATCCTCCTGCCTCAGCCTCCCAAGTGCTGGGATTACAGGCATGTGTGCTACCACGACTGGCCAAGCTCTAGGCATTCTTAGTGATATACTGGTATATTGACTTTGTCTTTAGCTGATATCCAGATAATGCCATTTTATAAAATTAGTTGGAAAGTGTTTTGTTTTGTTTTAGAAAAATTTTTTTTTAAATTTTATTTATTTATTTGTTTGTTTCTTTGCTTGTTGTGCTTGTTTGTTTCTTTATTTATTTTGTGGCTGGCTCAGCCTGCCCTGGTGGTGGGACTGGCGCAGCATGTGGTGCCGGGGATTGAACCGCAGTCCCTGCAGTTGCCTGAGCTTTCCCAAGCAGGCGCTTTAGACCACTGAACCATCTTGCCGGCCCAAGTGTTCTTTTTTGAAATTATTGGTACAGCTTGCTTGCTTGCTTGCTTGCTTGCTTGCTTGCTTGCTTGCTTGCTTATTTATTTATTTATTTATTTATTTATTTATTTATTTATTTATTTATGTGGGACTGAGGTTCAAACTCACGACCTTTCATTTGCCAGGCAGGCACTTGTGCCACGGAGCTATCTCCCCAGTCCCGGTACAGGGTCTTTAAAACTTTTTTTTTTTTTTTTAAATGACCCACTCAGCCTGCCCCTGGGTGGGGCTGGCACATCATGTGGTGCTGAGGATCGAACCAAGGTACCTGTGGTTGTCTAAGCTTGCCTAAGCAGGCGCTTTGAACAGCTGAGCCATCTTGCTGGCGAAAAGCTTTTTTTTTTCACACATAGATACATACATACATTTATTTATTTGGTGGTACAGGGTCTCACTATGCAGCTTGAAATTCGCTCAAGGAACTGTGTTGAAGCCTCCACAACTTCCTTAGCCCCAGGAATGTCTTTGTTCCCAAATTTGCATAGTCTGATATTAGCATAGCTGCTCCAACTTCGTTGCAAGTTAAGATCATATACCAGCAACCCTAGAGAAAACACTGAATTAAAAAGACTGTAAACTGACAAGACACGGTAGTGCACACCTTATAACCCTAGCTCTTGGGAGGCTGAGGCAGGAGAATTGTGGGTTTGAGGCCAGGCTGTACTGCAGAGTGAGTTGAAGCCCAGCCTAAACTGCAGAATGAGATCCTGTTTCAAAAAAAAACGCAATCAAGAGATAGCTTGGGAATGAGCAAGGGGCAGGGAAGATAGACTAAAGCACCTGTTTAGGCAAGCACAGAGACCACAGTCCCCTTATCCTACCACATGCCGGGCTAGTCTTGACCCCAGGGTAGGCTGAGCCGGCCAGAGTCCAGGCGTGGTGGCTCACACCTGTAATCCCAGAGTTGGAGAGGCTGAAAACAGAAGGATCACAATGAGTCCAAGCTGCATAGTTAGACCCTGTACCAAATACATAAATTAAAAGAAAAGGCAATCAAAGGATGGAATCCTAAACAATACTTATACCAGAAAACAGAAAAGAAACAAGTAACAAAAGACAAATGGAAAACAAATGACATGCTGGTAAATTTGAGTCCATTGTAATAATAATGTAACTTCAAATGTAAATGTTTGTAAACATTGCAGTTACAAGGCAGAGTTTGTGAGATAGTTTTTTTTTTAGACAAGGTCTCACTATGCAGGTTCAGGCTGGCCTTGAGCTTACTTTTCTAGCCTGGGTTTATCTCGATCTTGGGCTAATCTTCCTATCTTAGCCTCCCAAGTGCTAGGATTACAAGTGTGAACCACCACGCCTGGCTGCTTTTTTTTTTTTTTTAAAGTAATATAAAGACATGGGTTAAAAATCATAGGATGGGGCCGACAAGATGGTTCAGCGGTCTAAAGCACCTGCTTAGGAAAACTTAGGAACTGGAAGGACTGCGGCTTGATCCCCGGCACCACATGGCATGCCAGCCCCAACCCAAGGGCAGACTGAGCCAGCCATAATACAAAAATAAATAAAATAATTTTAAAAAAAAATCATAGGGTGAAAGCCAGACATGGTAGTTCACACTCATTATCCCATCTGCCTTGGAGGCTAAGGTAGGATGATCAGAAGTTTGAGACTCACCTAGGCACCTTAACAAGACACTGTCTTTTTTTGTGTGTTTGTGGGATCGGGGTTCAAACTCACAACCTTGTACTTGCCAGACAGGCACTTGTGCCACGAAGCTATCTCCCCAACCTTTAGACCTTGTCTTAAAATTGGGTTAAAAATAAAAGACATTATTGTGCCCGCCTGTATCGCAGCATTCTGGGACACAGAAGCAGGAGGTCACAAATTCAAGCACAGCTTGGGCAACTTAGACCCTGCCTCCAAATAAAAAAAAGTCGTGGAGTTGTAGCTCAATGTGAAAGCCCTGGTTCAGTGCCTAGGACTCTTGGGGTGGAGATGAAGGTAAGGGCAGTGATTCAGGTGAAACTTGGCAATAGCTGCCATGACCTCAATATTTTGAGGGTCAAAAGGGTGAAT
The DNA here is from genome assembly GCA_004027915.1 of Capromys pilorides. Lineage (NCBI taxonomy): Eukaryota > Metazoa > Chordata > Mammalia > Rodentia > Capromyidae > Capromys > Capromys pilorides. Next base: position 4,275 of record PVKN010036663.1, on the reverse strand, counting down.
ACCAAGCTATGTACTAGTTACAAAAGAGAAAGAATTATTTCACAGCAAAAATAAGCACCATTACCAGAAAAGGGACCAATCACTAGCAGGTGCCCCTTGATAAGTTATATTATGATAGTGGCATTTCTGACAAAGTTGTAACCATGGTGGGAGTTGAGGTGTCATTCAGTACTCTTTCCTACCAAATACAACCATGAGCAAAACCAGACAAATTCAAACAAAAGTGTACTTCTAAAACAAGTGGCCAGCACTCATCAAAACTGTTAATGTTATATTGGACAAAGGCTAACTGAATGAGATATGTCCTGGGTTGGATGCTCTTTCATAAATTAGTGACTTAGCAAGACCTATCTTGGAATAAAAATAATGGTGCTGTCCCCGGTACCACCATAAATGAATGAATGAATGAATGGGAAAAAAAACCAGCTGGAGCTGCTGTCACTGAGTCCAGACCTCAGAAGCACATCCCTGACATCTGCCCCATGTGCACTCCTGGTTCCTTTTGGGTCCAAGTCCAAGATGGCCAGTCTCAAGGATCAGCTGATTGTGAATCTCTTTAAGGAGGAGCAGTAGCTTAATGAAGGTCTTGGCAGATGAATTTGCTCTTGTTGATGTCATGGAAGACAAATTGAAGGGAGAGATGATCATCTCCAACATGGCAGCCTTTTCCTTAGGACACCAAAACTTGTCTCTGGCAAAGACTATAGTGTAACCACAAACTCCAAACTGGTCATTATCACTGCAGGAGCACATCAGCAAGAGGGAGAGAGCCGCCTTAATTTGGTACAGCATAATGTGAACAGTTTTAAGTTCATCATTCCTAATGCTGGAAAGTATAGTTCCAACTGCAAGTTGCTTGTTGAATCCATTCCAGTGGATATCTTGACCTATGTGGCTTGGAAGATAAGTGGTTTTCCCAAGAATCATGTTATCAGTTGTTTGTAACCTGGATTCAGCCTGGTTCCCCTACCTGATGGGAGAAAGGCATGTACCCATTGAGCTGCCATGGCTGGATCCTCTGGGAGCACGGAGATTCCAGCATCCCTGTGTGAGTGGCGTGAATGTTACTGGCATCACCCTGAAGAATCTGCACCCTGCGTTAGGAACTAATGGGGATAAGGAGCACTGAAAAGAGGTTCTCAAACAGGTGGTTGACAGTGCTTAGGAAGTGATCAAACTTAAAGGATACACATCCCAGGCCATTGGACTGTCAGTGGCAGATGTGGCAGAAAGTATAATGAAGAATCTTATGAGGTACACCTAATTTCTACCATGATTAAGGGGCTCTATGGAATCAGGGATGATGTCTTCCTAAGTAGGCCCTTGTCTCCTGGGGCAAAATAGGATCTCTGATGTTGTGAAAGTAACTTTGACTCTTGAGGAAGAGACATGTTTAAAGAAGAGTGCACGTACCCTGTGGTTGATCTAGAAGGAGCTACAGTTTTAAAGTCTTAACAGTGTCACCATGTCACTGTCTAGGCTACAGGAGGGTTTAGTTGGAGTTGTACCAGTTGTGCCTTTTAATCTGACATATGATTGAAGCAGTACTGTTAAGATGGCATCAGGAAAATATCAGTTTCCAAAAGTTAGAAGTAGAAATGGTTCACGAAACTTCATAGCTGTCTAGATGCCTGATTGTGCTACACTTGTAGTCCTGACTAGTATGAAATAGTCCAGCATCTCTGAGACACCTCGCTGTGCAGGCTCCAGTTACTCTTCAAACAGATGTGTGTTACTCTGTCACACAGCTTTACCCATCAAGCCTTACGTGACCTTTCCCCAGTTGGTCACAGCCTGGGATCCAGTGCACAAATCAACAAAAAAAAAAAAAAAAGGATTTTTTTGTGAGATATATATATAGGAACTAATGGGGATAAGGAGCACTGGAAAGAGATTCTCAAACAGGTGGTTGACAGTGCTTAGGAAGTGATCAAACTTAAAGGATACACATGTTTTATATAGCTGTGTAATGTAAAAAAAAAAAAAGATCTACTTGTGAACAGTGCAACCAGTGTCACACCAACTATAATACCAAATAAACCTTGAAGGGCGGAGGAGACTAGAAATAAAAAGAGGGGCTTAGGTTGTAGCTCAGTGTAAAGGTCCTAGGTTCAACATCGAGTACCACAAGGGGAAAAATCTATCAGAATATTATTGGGCCAAATATTAATATTTGAGCGAATTTTTTAATTCCCTTGTATCAGTGTTAATTCTTGATATAGGTAGTTACATTGTATACCTCTATTTTGAGAAAATACACAAAAATAGCTAGGGGTAAAGATAGTGTGAATGTAGCAAAATGTTAACATTGGGGAGTCTGGGTAAAGGATGTAGAGGAATTATAAAATGTTATTTTTTATTTTTGTATTTTAGTACAGAGTCTACAGGGTCTCACTGTCTACATCAGACTCGTAGTAATCTGGCTGTGTTCAGCCTCCCAAGAGCTGGGATTACAGACTCACACCACCACACCCAATCTCAATGCCATCTCAGCATGCCCCTGAGGGTGGGGCTGGGGCCAGCATGCCACCCAGAACCCTGGCCACTGGGTCTGCTTAAGCAGGTGCTTTAATCCACTGAGCTATTTGGCCTGCCCTCTAAAATGTTTTAAAGTAAAACAAATTTAGATTAAAATGTGCATGCATGCCTCCATGAAAACAAGTCAACTCCACTTTTGTACTTTGATCTTTTTACCTTATAGGGAAGGCTTTAGCTTTAATGGCTATATTGCCATCACAAATTGCTAAATATATATATATATATTTTTTTCTTTCTTTCTTAGTTTTTCATAGAAGAGAAACCATTCAGCATTTAAACTTGTATGTCTGCTTATTTTACTTTATGTTCTCAAGTTACATCAATTTGCCTACAAATGCCTCAAGTTTATGGCAAAGCAGTACTCCATTGTGATTTTTTAAATTTTTTTGTACTGCTCTTGCCAGACAGGCGCGTGTGCTGCCAAGCTATATCCTGGGCCCCTACATTGAAGGATTTTTTTTTTTGGCTGGCTCAGGTTGCTTTATGGGTGGGTCTGGAAATCAAACCGCCAACTCCTGTGCCTGGTTGGGATTATAGGCACAAGTGCTTAAATAACACTGAGCGATCCCGAAAGCCCCCTGGGCCCCTACATTGTGAATAGCCATTTTCTTTATTCATTCATCTGCTGATGGACACCTATGCTGTTTCCAGCATGTGGCTACTGTAAGTTGTGCTGCTGTAAACTTGAGTATGCGTGTATCCTAGTAGTATAAAGATTCTTTCAGGAAAATATGTAGAAGGGCAATAGCTAAGTCAAATAAGAGTTTCTAATTTTAGCTTTTTTGAGGAATCCCTACACTGATTTCCATAGAGGTTGTACCAGTTCACATTCTTACCAACAGTGTTGATGATTTAATTCCTTTTCCTCATATCCTTGCCTGCTTTTGTTATCTAATTTTTTGATAATGGCAGGTTTTCATCAATGTTCTTTTCCACAGGTTTTATTAAAAATCTCATAAGAGCTGCACATGTCATACACGTCTGTAATCCTAGCATTTGAGAGGCAGAGGTAGGAGGATTGCCACTAATGCAAGAGCAGCCAGGGCCAGCCAGATAGCTCAGTGGATAAAAGGGCCTGCTTAGGCAGACATGGGAACTGGGGTGTGATCCCTGACTGGCAGTGGTGGCATGTGCCAAATCCCAGTGCTTGGGAGGGCTGAAAACAGGAAGATCACTATAAGTCCACTCTGTGAAGCAAGACCCTGTAGACCCTGTGCTAAATATAATGAATGAACGAATGAACGAACAGCCTGGGCTACGTGTATAGTGAGTTCAAGGCCAAGACATAGTAAGACTCTTGTCTCAAAAAAAGTAATAGTGATGGAGTAGAGAGAGGGCCAGCATAGATAATTTTTTTTTTTTTTAAATGAAGACTGTTAAACATTGAGAAAATCTTTTCAGAAAGCTATGTTTTGTTATATAAAACTGTGTGGATAGTTTCTTGGCAGGAGGAATTTGAGGCCATGGCTTTTGACCTCCACCCACTCACCCCAGTGGAACTGTTAAAGATAAAAAATGGAGACAAAACCTGTAATTTTCTTGACAAAATAACTATGCATTTGTATATTCATTAGAAAACATTTTTAGTGTGTATGATTGTTGGTTTTCTCATTTTTACTTAGGAAGTGTATCGGAATTCTATGCCAGCTTCCAGTTTCCAACAACAGAAACTTCGAGTCTGTGAAGTCTGCTCTGCCTATTTAGGTCTTCATGATAATGACAGGCGGCTGGCTGATC
>PVKN010036662.1:0-11395 GCA_004027915.1 Capromys pilorides | reverse complement strand
CACACCATTGTATACGAGGGACTAGAACACATGAAGGTTTGGGTATCTTTAGGGACCCTAGAGCCAATCAATCCCCTGAGAGTGGTGAGGAATGGCTGCAAATAGACTATTCATGAGAGAATGTTATAACAGTAAAAGTTTGGAAATGGCATGATTCCATCAGCGGGAGCCTTGGCACATCAACTGTGGCACATTTGTCTCATGGAATACAAGCAGCAATGACAGCGCATACATCAGTGCCACGCACAACAATGTGCCCAAGTCTTACCAAACTAAGACAGACAAAAATCAGATTGCAGAAGAATATGTACCAGCACGGTGTTATTTATGTACACTTTAAAAGCATACAAATTGTGTGTGCCTAGAAATAAAATTACTGAGTCTTAGGTTATGCTAATCTTTTGCTTTGCTAGATAATACCAAATGTTTCTCAGGAATGCATGCACATACCTAAATCTTGTACAAATATGTGGGAATTACAGCAGACTGTGTTTGAAGACGGAGGAGGGGAACAATTAACAGAGGGGTCTCAGCTCCAATGTTCAAGTGTATCTCGTAAGCTAAATAGTAGGGGAATGAGGAGATAGCTCTGAGGCACAAGTGCCTACCTGGCAAGTGCAAGGTCATGAGTTTGAACCCTGGTCCTGAAAAAAAAAAAAAAAAAAAAAAAAAGTAGGTGAAATAGGGTTGCAATTTTATATTTGATATAAAATTGTATATTAATTATATGCAAGAATCACGATTCCTTAGTTGGTTCATATTTGTGGTGGCTGCTATTGGCTTCTAGCTGACATTCACTTTTTTAATTAATGGAGCCCTCCACTCCTTACTTCCCCAGCTTTCCCCTGGCTCTGACATCATCCACGTGTTCATTTGCAGCTGACACTGGCCTCACTCCAGGTCTGGGATAATCCAGGCTCTTTGACAGGGGTCACAGTGTGGAGCCCACTTCTGGCCAGTGGCACTTAGAGGACCTTTGTTGTGTGGTTTTTATATAGATCTGCTCCTCAAAGCCTCCTTCCATCTAGGCAGGACTTTTGGGGAGGTGATCAGATCACAGGGCTTATTATTTATGGCTCACTGGGCCATTAGGAGATGGGACCTGTTTGGAAAACGCAGGTCACAGGGGTGTAGGGGTGTGACTTAAAACAGTGTGTTTTTCTTTCCCTGGCTCCTCCCCTCTTCCTCTGCTTCCTGTCCACCATGCTTTGAGTAGCTCTCCTCCACCAGGCCCCTCTGGCATGCTGTGCTACCCTGGAGGCAGCCAACAAGGGGCTAAATCATGAGCCAAAATCTTTTAGATTGTCCCATTTTCTGGTTCCTTAAATTGGGGTATTGGTTATTGGGTCTCAGCTATGAGGAATGTCGCTAAGACACTGCTTCTGTGAAAGATCCCCACGAGGTTTCTTTCCATGGATAGCAGAGCATCTGGATATAATAGCCTGAGGAGTGTTTGGACTCCAGCTTGAGGCTGAGGCTGATACTGAGGCTGTGGGGGTGAGGCGATGAGGAGAAACAGCGTCTATGGTGACAACCCTAAGCCACTGTGCCCAGTGCTATGCTGGGCAGCTGAGTGTCCTGGGTAGGAGGACTAAACTGCTCATTCCTTAGGTTTCTCCTGCTTGCAGATGGAACCTTACAGCCTGGCATGCTGCCCTGGCTTCAGAAACTCAGAAACCAGTGACTTCCTGGCTCTGGAACAGTCAGGGAAGTGGGTAGTGTCATTGTTGGTGGGATCTGTATGTTGATGAGGAAACAGACAAAAGATATACAGGATGAAGGACCATTAAATCAAGACTTAGAATGGGTTGCAAATGGCATAAAATGCAGAATAACAATGTTTCTTCTAAAAATGTCAGCTGCTTCTATTTTATTCAAATGGAGTTCTCAGGAAAACATTTCAGGTTTGGTAGCATTGGTAGCATCAGGAATACATCAAGGACTGGGTCCTCTGTGGCCTGTGCTGAGTCTAGTTCATGTTTCAAAATGGCTGCTAGAGCTCCAGCCATCACAGTTGAATTTTAAATAGCAGATGGACAAAGAAGGAAACGAATACTTCTCTTTTTCATTAAAGACACTTCCTAGAAATCATAAGACATCTTTTAGATTGTCCCATTTTCTGTGAAGCAGTCCTATAGTCATGTACAGCTGTAAAAGAGACTAGAAAATGCTTTTATTTTTGGTAGCCAAACCAACTAAAATATTTGAGTGTCTACTTCCAAATAAAGATAAATGGATAACAAGGAACTTCTGTTTGAAAAGCCCTGTGCAGATGAATGATGAGCATGACATGGTCAAGGAAAAACTACAGTTATATTGGAAACTAAAACTCAACATTTTACCTCCTAAATTCTGGAAGCATAATTTGCATATGTTGAAAAATGAAACTTTATCCTTTTCCAGAGAGTGGGATTGAGGGGAGCACGCCAGAGGAAGAGCAGAGAACCCTGCAGGTTTCTGGTTTTCCCCCTGCTGAGTGTAATGGGGGCTGCATAGCCTTCAACTGTGCAGTGACGACCTCTCCAGACAGCCCTGCCTGCCAGGTGGGGCTGAGACTTAGGGCCAGCCAGAGAGCGAGGAGGTGACTGCCCAGGCATTGGGGTAGAACAAATGTGTTCTTGGACGCTTTAAGGCCCTCTTCTGCCCAATCCTTCAGTGCGGCCCACTCTGTACAGACATGTAGGAGTGTACAAGTGAGAGCATCTTGGGGAGATCTTTGCACACCTCCCCCTCACCAGCGCTGAGACACCAAGCCAGCTTCATCTCTATACAAGTTTCCCACCTCTGCTGATGCTTGTAGGGCCACAGCCCATTTGGCGGTGCATGCAGGGAAAGGTAGACTTGGCTCTCACAGCAGATTCTGCCCAGGAAGAGTGCAGGTCTGTTTAGTGTTAGGTCTCCATGTGAGCCTAAAGTCAGACAGCTTCCTGCTTCTTGCATTCGATGACATTCAGAACAGTACACTTTTCTGCAAAGGTCACGCAGTAGAAGTCTCCGGTGCCACCAAAGTTTGGGTATCAAAATATTCCCAGTGCCATTTTTTCCTGTACCACCATGGCACCAATCCCCCCCCAAGAATGGCAATACATCAATATTTTACAGTGTCAGTTGGCTACTCAGCTACAGAAACACAAAGTATGACTCTAATATCTTTAGGCTAAAGTTTTATGGTTTCATTTTTGAACGATCAACATGTATAATATATTTGAAAGAAGGAATAAAAAAATCCACCTTGGGTTGCTACAAGCAGCTAGCTATTTGACCCAGAGCAACGTATTATACCATCTGTCCTTTTCTCACTGATGTTTAATGTCACTTTCAAATACAAACAGTTCCCACATGTTCCAGGGTCAAATTCTGAGATTCCCTATTTCACTCTGTTTAGTTGACTGTTTTTTTCTATAAGAATTATTTTTAGATTTACACAGTGGCTCAGTAGCTCAGTAGCTCTTACTCTCCACTCTCCCGCCACAGTTTTCCTGGATACTCTTTCATGTTTGTCTCCCTAGCTAACTCCACTCTCCTGTTGCTAGCTCAGGTTCCAGAAATGATGATGAGCTTTGTTGGGATGATCTCAAGAGGACAGGTGCTGTTGAGAGGCTCGGTGTCTTCATGTTGTTGATTCCTCTGATGTATCCTTCTGCTACCCTAAGCCTGTGAGGCACACATGCTACAGACAGCTCTTTGTAACATTGAAAACTCTGAAAGGTTGGCCTTCACTGCCCTAAATGATCTCGTTAGCACCTCAGTAGTTCTCCAAACTTTTCTGTAAAAATGTTGAACATACAGAAAGCTGAAACAATAGTCTAGTGACAAGGAATATACCCACCATTTAAATACATTGTTTGGGGGCTGGGATGTGCACTGGGAACTGGATTCCAGGGTACAAGACCCACATGTCTACCAGGAGGCCCAGGCATCCAGGGCCTCTGATTACAGCTGAGCCTGCAGAGAACAAGAGTGTAACCTGTGCTCTCACCAGTCCTTTGGCTGGAGTGCAGGACACAGCCAGGCTTGAGGTGCTGGGTCAGGCCCTCAGAACATATCTGATGACCTGAGGGACATGCAAGCCCCAGGAAAAATCCTGTAGAAATGCACCCCAGTTGGTTAGATTCTCCAGTCACCATGTCCACTGTGGAGAGTGCTTTTCCAAGTTCCATGTTCCTGGGCCTGTGTTCTCCACATCAATGTGTTTGCCAGAAGATTTGATTATTTGGCTGATTTCTATTCAATTAGTCATTATTTTATTTTCTGTTGATTATTCCTACTGAGATTAATTTTTCTCAATAACTGCACTTTTCAACATTTGCTACATGATTTTTCTATGCTCTTTTTCCTACAAGTTTTATCATGTTAACTGGTGGTCCTTGTTCCTGTTGATAATTTCTTCCCAGAGATACCCATGGCCAATAGGATGGCTAGAATTTATGCCTTATGTAATCTGTTTTTCCAGTGTGACCAACATTTTATTGCAGTATTTCCCTTCTTCCCAGGACTTACTTATTTTATCTCCAGTCCAGTTATTTGTGGTATGCCTCATCATTTTGCATTTTGCTTATGGTGCAAGAAATAGCAGAATAAAGATAAAGTATCAGAAGTCAGAACCATGAGATGAATACTCAAAAGGGTGGCTCGAAAGGTCTTTCTTATAAAGAATAAAGCAGCTATGTCTGAGCCATATACACAGAACAGTGGGAAGCCCTGTGGCCCTGACATTAAATCAAGCTGTCACCAATTTTACACAGGCAATATGCCTGAAGCCCAGTGACCTGGAATATTCATTTGCTGTGAGATCATGGGTCAGTAGTTGGTCCACCAGTTGAGCTAGGGTACAAAACACTTCTATCATTTGGAGGTCTGTGCTGCTTGTTTGTACCTAGTGATCATGGGTAGTGAGCTCTGGCCATGAAAAGACAACTTTTCATGTGTTCAGTTATATGTGGGAGCTGAAACAGTTGAACTTATGGATAGAGGGTAGAAAGAATCCTAGCTACCAGAGCCTGGGAATGGTGTGTGGGAGGGGAGATGGAGAGAGGATGGTAATGGAACGGGAGCCTGGTTGGGCAAAAGCAATATATTCTAATATCCTCCATAGCACAGTAGAGTAATTATGTTTGAAAGTAATTAATAGTGCAATTCTAAATAACCAGTAGAAAAAATTGAGTGTTCAAACAGAAAGAACATATGTCTGAAGAGACACATGCTATTTATTCTGACCCAATTATTATACCTTGTGCACAAGGATTGAAATGTCACGCTGTGCCCTACAAATATGTACATTTACATATCAATTAAAAATAAATAAAATAAACATGTACATGATAAACTAAAGGCCTAGAAAAAATAATCAGCTATGGTGCTCAGAGACTTGGAAACCCAAAAAGGCAAGCTGAGGTATGTTGTGCCCCTTAACATATGAGCTGTCACAATCCACCTTCCATCCACTTTCCAATGAACACAGCCACATGGGCAAATCTGATATTAAAAAGGTCAAGACTAAAATCTTCACACAGGAGGAAGCCATACCAAGGCCAGGGAGAAGCACAATGGCAAGCACAGAATACAGTCTAATATATAGCCTTTCTCTACCTTTTCATAAGTAGGTAGTAGAACAAACCATGTATTTTGTGGTGACCTCACGTTTTTACCTGTGTAAAAAGAATGTGCTGTAATACTTTATGTATTGGATTCCTCACTGGGCATCCTGTTACAGTAATTAAAGAATGAACCTCTCTAGTGTTTCTTGAGAAAAATAAAGGGCCTCCTGATTACACTGGAAACAGCGACCCCCCCCCCCCCCCCCGCTCCCAATGAATCCATTTATTGTAGGCTTACCCAGGCTTGTCTGTGTTTTTCTCTCCATCATCTGAAGTTTCCAAAAGCATCCCTGGTTTTCAGCCAGCATTCACAGAGCCTGGCAGCAGCTAGCAAGAGCCACCCCACCAGTGGGTGAGAGGACATATCCTTGCAGGGAAGGACATCATGTAAGCTGAAAGAAGAAATGCAGGGACAGAAGAACATATTAGAGCTTGATTATAGGTTGAGTGTAATAATGAAGGGAAGCAAAGGTCAAGATGGATGCTGAGATTTCTAACTTGGAAGAGTGGAAAATTACATAGTGATCTCACACTATTAGACAATTTTAATACTGGAATCATTTTGAGCCAAGTTCTTATATTAGTCCATCACTGAGGGAGAGGTCTTCAGGTAATAAGAAATTGAGAGCTGTTTTCTTCTAGCATGTGAAAATCAGCAATTTTCATGTGCTAGAAGTATTGGATTTAGCATCAGTCTCTGGCAAGGAGGTTGCTTTGGTATCTCTCACTGACTCTCATGGAAAGTCTCTGCTTTGAAAAGTAAGAAATTTGTTACTGTAGTGAGTATTGGGGGTGGGGGAAACAGCAGTGTTATATATGCCTGGAACACCTTGAAATATCTGTTTAGTGATGATAGCTCCTCTCGATTTTCTTGCACTGCCCACCACTCCAAGTCTAGTCCTCAGTTTCTTTCAACTTGAACCTGATTGACCCTGCCTGAAATTGGCTCTTTGTTTGTCTAATAGATTTATCATCAGTTAAACTTTCTTCTAGACAAATAAGCTGGCCAAGGTAGACATTCACCATAGCTTTCAACTCACAACGAATTACCTAACACTATTCTGTCAATAGAATTATCATAATTCCCAGCCATTCAAGTTCCAGATGACCACTCCTGCTACTGTTTCATAAAATATTCTGGTTGTGAATTTAAAGTATCAGCAATACGCACCCTGACAAAAGGCACAAAAGTATCATAAATATGTGCTCCCAATGCCTCCTGCATTAGTCATCTTTCTGTTGATGTAACAAAATACAGAAATAACCAACTCATAAGGAGGAAAGCTTTTCTTGGCTCATAGTGTCAGAGATTCCAGTCCAGGGTTGCTCAATCTTGTTGCTTTGGGGAGTATCAGATAGAATTACATGGCCAAAGAAACTTGTCACCTCACTTTATGATGGGCAGGAAGCAAAGAGAGACATGGAAGGGCCGTGGTACCAGTATTCCCTGCAAGAGTTGGTCTCCAATGCCCTAACTTCCTTTTACTCAGCCCCATTTCCCATGGTGGTGACCAAGGTGGCCTAGCATTTGGGGAACATTTAAGATCCAGATGATAACAGATCTCTTTCTCCTTTCTCTTTTTCCTATCTTCCCTCCCTTCTTTCATTTCTTCCTTTTCTCTACCCATTTTTCTTCTTTCTTTTATTCTTTTCGTACTTCCATACTGAGCAGTTGCTATGTATCTAATCCAAAGGATACAGCAGCAAGTAAGGTGAAGTCTTTTATCTTATGAAACCTACATTTTAAAGGGAAGAGATGAAAGATAAATAAGTTGATAGTTGAAGATCTGTCCAGGAGACAGTAGCAGCAACAAAGATTTTACATTTTGTGGCAACTTCTCACAGTTATTGTAAAAATTGTCCCTCATGGGAATGCTTGGTAAGCTTTGGAACTATGATATTAATTATATTAATTCAATATGAATATCAGTATTTAATTGTACTCATTAAGTTTCAGCTTTCACTCTGTCTCTAGGGTTTTCTAATCTAGTTGTAGGGAAAGAACACATGAGACCATCATCCACTTTATCCCTCTCAAAATAAGTGTCTGAGTTCACAGCAGGTGAACAGAAGACTGGTAGACATCTATTTTCTCATGCTCATTTTTATATCAGGTGGCTCAGAGTCAAAAGAAAGAGTTGAAGAGATTAGATGAAAGAAAGTAAAGAGGAATTTTGTCAGTGCATGATATTTTTTCTAACAACAAAGACGCTCTGAAAACCAATTTCATGATCATTAAGCTTGGAAAATAATATATTAAGAGACTTATAACAAACATTAGCAAGATAATGGTGCTGAAAGGCCTGTAAATTAGAAATAAAAATTGTTAGGTCTAGGTGTAATAGTATTTGTAGCACGTAGCTGGAGGCAGAGCTCTTCAGGAGGCTGAGACCAGTCCAGGAGTATGAGGATAGCTTGGACAAACACAGCAAGACTTTGTCTTTAAAAAATAAACAATCAGAATTGTTTCCTCATGTAAAGTCCACTACATTTTATAGAACACAATTATGACCAAAGATGAGCTTCTTAAGAAACTTTCATTTAAAAGAAAAACATGAAAAGGGAAATCATGAGTTGGATTTTCTCCTAACAATTGTGTCTTTGAGCCATAGACTAGGAGAATTCAGATCTCTTCGTCTTGTGGGATGACAATTCCCAGTTCTCAGGGAAAACATTCTGTACCCATGACACATGGTGGCATCTTCATTATAAACTTAGGATTAGTTTGTAATTTATCTCCAACTCAAACAGATCTCCCAGGGGGAAGCTGTTAACTTTTGTTGGTTGAGGAGTCATCCTTTCTGGTTAATCCAAACAACCTATCTAAGTGTCTCAAATGCAAAACTCACTTGTTCTTGTCACTGAAAGACTGTGGTTTATCATCATTTTAGCTATGTCTGTTCCTGATCATAGTTGCCATCTATACTTTCTGGTAAGTCCCCAGGAAATGTGATGGGACATGCTCTCCTCCAATCTAAGTCCATATGCTGAGAATGCTGAGAAGAAAAGCTCAGTTGAACTTATGGATAGACATCACTAAGCAGCTGAGGGTATTTTGGATTTGGTTTCCAGGAGCTGATCCCATACAAAAATCTGTCAGACCCTTGTTAGTGAAGTGCTCCCAGGAGCACCAGTGAAGAAAAGCAGAGGCAAGATGAGAGGAGAAACATGTACCAGGGGTGATTTGGGTCAAGGTTTCAGGCTCAGCCTCCTCCTGCAGGGAACATTGGAGGACAAATTGCCCCTGGATGTCATCCTGAGCTGAGTCATAGGAGCTGAGTTTTCCTCTACTGGGGGCTACTAAAAGGTTTTGGAACTCTGTACAAGTGGGCAAACCAGATCTTTTGGCTCAATGGCAGGTCTCAAAAGAGAGTCAGCATAAAAGCTGCTAAAAGCAAAATCAAAGAGAAAAAAGAAATGGCAGAGGATCAAGGAGATGTGGGCTCTACAATCACAGCATGTGATAGAAGCCCATGTGGGCTTCTGTAGCCCATGTGGGTCTAGCCAAGCCAGTTTCCATGACCTCTAGGATCCAGTTCAATTTCCCTCATATCATCCCAAGGTCAAAGCAACACTTCTTCCCTTTGAAGGTCAAACTCTTGGGCTGTGGGTCACTGGCTCTGTACCCAAGTGGATTTTTACAGAGCAGAGTAAGTTTCACTTCTCTCTAGTGGTAGTGCCATCTGTTAGTACCCCAGAAAGTAGTGCTAATATATGATTCATTAGCTTATGTACATTCTAATATGATCCAAGAGTTAAAAATCTTTTCTCTTCAGACCCCTGTGGGTCTTATGACTCATTCTGGAATATTTCCATCCTATTATTTGGCCCCAGAATCAAAATTAGAAGCTGAAGTGAATATTTTATGGTCATACTGTCTCTTGGTTCCCTTATGCATAATACCATGTATTTGCAATTAAATGAAGACAAATGAAGGAGTTCTTCTTCTTTTTTTTTAAAGATCATTTAAAACTAAAATGCTTGAGAAAAAGAAGGTTGAATTTACAGTCCATGGAGTCTTCCTTCATACATAGTCTGTGGTTTGCTTCAGAACCAGGAGTAGCATTTGACTCTCTGGTTCTCTCTCCATCTGGTCTTGCAGACACTCCGACACCACGTGAGATAGACCCTTCTGGACTTCTGAGTTTGCTCTGCATTTTCTTACTAACAAATGTTAGAAGTTAAATGGCTTTCTCCATTTTTTCTTCTTTTCTTACCCTGCTTGTAGTGTCTACTAAGCTTTTAAACTGTGGGAGTGCTGGAAATGTGCTCTCACTTCTGGAATCTGCTTACACACTTCTATGGGACATGATTATTTGTCAGTGATATTCAGGAGCCTACCCAGCATTGAGTATAGCAGGCAGTGCCAGAAATTCTACAGCATTCAAAGCTCTGAAGCTTTCTTGCATTACAAGCAGAAGAGGTGATGTTCCTCCATTTCATATGGTATACTGTTACCAACTGTTATGGTTTGTGTCTAGGTGTCCCCGCAAAGCCTCATTCAATCATTGAGGTGTCTTCTAGAGTTTGTAATTAATTCATGACCCAATGATGGAATTATGGGTGTAAGTGCTACACTTGCCCTGGGGTGGGCAATCTTCACACCAGATGGCTTGCCAGCTCCCTCAGATGCTGCTTCTCCCTTTTAGTCTTTGCTGTTTTCCACCACCATGAACTGCTGCCCTCTTCCATGCCACTCTGCCTTGGAGGCAACCAAGTATGGACTGAAACCTCCACAAACTGTGAGCTAAGCAAACCTTCCCCTCCTTAATCTTGGATGTCAAATATCTTGTCCCAGCAACGAGAGAAGAGTAACTGAGTTACCAACAAAAGTCACTGAATATCAGAGCTTTAGCATCTATTTGTTTTTTGCTCATGTGGTTCCCCACTTCCAGGACAAAACATGGAAAAAAACCTCATGAATTTGAAAAATTTTTAGCTGACTGTCCCTCAGACAAAGGACTTCCATCTAGAACATAAAAATAATTTTAAAAAATTGGACCTCCAAAATTCAAAGACTCAATCCACAAATGCACATCTGAGATGAATATACACTTCTCAGATGAAGAAATACATATATTTCTTCATGTAAATGAATATATGAAAAAATGTTCAACATCATTGGTCATTTGAGAAATGTAGATTAAAAACCTGAGATTCCATTTCACCCTGTAAAGAATCACTATTATAAGAAATTAACCAATAACAGCCACTTGAGGGGCTGTGGAGAAAAAAAGAACAATTTTCTACTGGTGGTGGGATTATAGACTGATACAACCACTATGAAAATCATTGTGGAGATTTCTCAAAAAGCTAGGGTCAGCGATGCTATTCAAGCCAGCTACTCCTCTCCTGGGTATTTTTCCAGAAAAGCTGAAGACATCATACCACAGCAATGTGTGTGCATCCATGTTTATAGCAGTGCAATTGATCATAGCTAAATCTTGGAAACAGCGTAAGTGTCCATCAACGGAGGAATGGATAATAAACATGTGGCATTTTTACACAATGGACTATTGCTCTGATATAACAAAAAATATAGATTTGAAGTGTTTATAGTTAAATGGATGCTACTAGATACTAGAGACCATATTCATAAGTAAAATAAGTCAAACCTTCATGTGGAAACAACATATTGTCTCACTAGTGTAAGAACCTGAAAGAGTAAGTGAAAGCTGAATGATAAAATAGATACTGTGAAAGGGAAAGAATCTGCTCAAAGCGAAGGAAATCCTAAAATGAGGAAAAAGACAAGTGTGGAGAAATATATTTAAGTATGTATGTAAGATGACCTGGAT
>PVKN010036661.1:0-11399 GCA_004027915.1 Capromys pilorides | reverse complement strand
AGATTCTCAAAATAGTTAATAA
The DNA here is from genome assembly GCA_004027915.1 of Capromys pilorides. Lineage (NCBI taxonomy): Eukaryota > Metazoa > Chordata > Mammalia > Rodentia > Capromyidae > Capromys > Capromys pilorides. Next base: position 11,377 of record PVKN010036661.1, on the reverse strand, counting down.
TGTTCTGAATCACCACTGTGTCTGTGGTAATTTCCCTCTTTTCATTCCTTATTGCGTGAATTTGAGTTTTTTCTTTTCTCTTTTTGTTCAGCTTAGCTAGGGGTCTATCAACATTATTTAATCTTTCAAAGAACCACCTTTTCAATTCACTAGTTCTCTGTACTGTTTTCTTCATCTGCATTGAATTAGTTACTACTCTAATCTTTATAATTTTCTCCCATCTTTGGGCTTTGGGTTTGGTTCACTCTTCCTTTTCTAGACATTTGAGATTCAGCATTAGCGTTTTTATTTGTTCCTGCTCTGTTTTTTTATTGTATGAGTTCACAGCTATAAATTTCCCTCTAAGAACTCCTTTCTTTGCATCCCATAAATTCTGAGAAGTTGTGGTTGAATTTTCATTGAATTATAGATGATATTTAATTTCTTGTTTAATTTCATCTATAACACATTGGTTGTTGAAGAGAGTGTTGCTTAATTTCCATGTATTTCTGGTTTGTGTGTGTGTGTGTGTGTGTGTGTGTGTGTTGTCATTTATTTCCAGTTTCATTGCACTGTGGTCAGATAATATGCATGGGATGATTTATGCTCTCTTGCATATACTTAAGCATGACCTATGGACTAGTATGTGATCTATTTTAGAAAATAGATGTGAAGCTCAAAAAATTGTGTATTCTGATGTGGTTGACTAGAATACTCTGTGTATGTTCACTAAGTTCATTTGTTCCACATTCTGGTTCATTTCTGCTACTTCTTTGCTAATTTTTGTCTGCTTGACCTAACTTGTTGGGATAAGGGATGTTAAGTTCTGTTAAGATTGCGATATTGGATATTAGATTTTTCATGTGAATTAAAATCTTTTTGTATTTTTTAAATTTTAATAAGAAATAACAATATGATAGTTTCAAAACACATTAGTAGTGCATTCATAATAATTGATACATTGAATATTATTGTCCTCATAGTAGTTATACAGAGCACAGTGTGTAGACATGATGAATTTTCTAATCTATAATAGTAGGGGAGTAAAAAAAGAAAAAAACAACAACAAAATTTTATCTTCTCTTTGTTCAAAGAGGGAGTAGTTGTATACAGAGTCCAACATTCCATCAGGGTAGTGGGATACCAGTGAAACTGGCAATATTGGAGGCTGTTGGTATAAGCCTCTTACAGCTCATCATACTAATCTAGCTCTGCATTCTATGCCTTATAATTAAGCTTTTCTGCTGGGTATCAAGTGCAAGTCAAGGCCAGACCTGTATAATAGATCATTCATCTTTTGTATCTTCCAGGGTCAAATCCCCTCAGGATTAACTTTGGAACCAAGTACAGTGGTTTGTAGAGCTGTTGCCAGTGTCAGACATTGGGATGAGTCACGACCATTGCTTGACCAGTTTGCTCTCTGTGAAAGCCTGAGAGAATATCCTCTCTCTAGGTGACCTTCCTTAGGCACACTATACTTCGTTTATCCTTTTCCTCTGAAGTCCCTCAATCTCCTTGAACAGAAAATTTGGGATACCTCAAAGTTATATGATGTTACAGCACAGGTTCTCTTATGTCCTGAGTCCTCAGTGACCTTGAAGGGCTAGGGTCAAAATGTTGGTTATCCTCATAGCCCTTCTTTTTCTCCAATTTTTGGTCTGTTAACTTAAATTCTCAACCCTCCAGCAGAGAAGCTTCATGATACTATTACTCTATAACATAGGTAATTGAACTTATCATCACTATCTTTCTGAGTATCAAAAATCTTAGACTTATCTTGAAATTGGCATTTTCTGCCAGTCATTGATATTCTAATAAATCTCTTTGGGATTTGATAAAAGCTTTTACATGATTTTACACAGACATTTAGAAATCCAAGGATGTACAAAATTGTAGCCTATCAAGCATGTGGCATTTTGCCTACTCTCTTACTTTCACTTACTACCCTTTTTTGTTAACCAACCATTTACTTGAGAGAGAGTATAGCAGTAACTGAATTTACTTTGGAAGCAGCACACATTTAAATAACAGAACAACATGCATTCAAGCATAGTTCCAGTGTTGCATGCTTCTATCATCAATGACAAAAATCTTTTGAAGGTTCCTAGGACCAATATCAAATTCATCCTGTGGACATAAGTGTATTCTTTTGCTTCTGCTATGCTTCCTCTCTTTTCTGCTTCCAGTCACTTCGTTGTTTCATCCATAAGACTTCGATTTCCAATCAGCTGTGTTATGCCTTTCCATTTTTATTTCTTCTTTAGATTTCTTACACTAGGGAGACTATACAATATTTACACATGTAGGTCTGGTTTGTTTCACTTATGAGTATATGCTCAATATACATCCATTTATATATGAAGTCTTCCAGTTTATCATTCTTTATAGCTGAGTAATATTCCACTGTACAAAAATATCACATCTTTTTCAACCATTCTTCAGATGATGGGCATTTTGGTTGTTTCCAAGATTTGGCTATTACATATTGGGCTGCTATAAACATAGGTGCACAGATATCAATATGGTATGATGTTTTCAGTTCTGGGAACATTCCCAGTAGGGGGATAGCTGGATTGAATAAGATTTCCAGTTCTAGATTTTTAAGGAGCCTCCACACCGCTTTCCATAATGGTTGCACCAGTCTGCATTCGCACCAGCAGTGGAGAAGGGTTCCTTTTTCCCCACAGCCTCTCCAGCATTTCTTGTAGGTTGATTTCTTTATTATAGCCATTCTTTCTGGAATGTGATGGTATGTAAGTGTTGTTTTAATTTGCAATTCACGAATGGCTAGTGATGTGGAGCATTTCTTCATGTAGTTATAGGCTTGCTGAATTTCTTTCCCTGAGGAGTTTGTGTTCATCTTGGATGCCCATTTGTGGATTGGGTCTTTGTATTTTGAGACTTTAATGGTTTTCAGTTCTTTATGGATTCTAGATCGCAGACCTTTGTCTGAATACGTATTAGTTAAAATCTTTTCGAAATTTATGTGTTGTCTTTTCACTCTGTTGGTAATATCTTTTGATGTGCAAAAACTTCTTAGCCAAAGGAGGTCCCATTTATTGATACTTTCAAGGTTTAAATGTGCATTTTGATTTTTATCCATGAACTTTTTGCCGACCCTGATGTTTTCAAGGTTTTCTCCCACTTTCTCTTCCAGGAAATTTAATGTTTCTCTTGTAATATTTAGATCTTTAATTCATTTAGACTTTAGTTTAGTGCATGGTGATAGACTGGGGTCAAGTTTTAGTTTTTGACACGTAGAGAGCCAGTTTTTCCAGCACCATTTGTTAAATTTCTTCCAGTAAGCACATTTGACCCATTTGTCGAAGATGAGTTGGCTGAGTGTGTTTGTATTTGCTTCTGCATCTTATAATCTATTCCATTGATCCTCAGGTGTATTTTTTGCCAATCCCATGCTGATTTTATTACTGTAGCTTTATAGTATTGCTTTATGTCAGGAGCTGTAATGCCTCCTGCCTTACCTTTGTTGCCCAGAATTGTCTTTGCAATTCTGGGTCTTTTTTAGTTCCAAACTAATTTTAGAAATGATTTGTCCAAATCTGTGAAATATGTTGATGATATTTTGATAGGAATTGAATTAAATCTGTATAACAATTTAGAGAGTTTGACCATCTTCCCAATGTTGGTTCTTCCTACCCAGGAGCAGGAAATATCTTTCCATTTTCTCAGGTCTTCCAGGATCTCTTTTTTCAGAGTACTGTAGTTTTCATTGAAAAGGTCTTTTACTTCCTTAGTTAGGTTAATTCCTAGGTATTTCATTTTCTTCAGTGCTATCATAAAAGGAACTGTTGCTTTAATTTCTCTCTCAGTGTGCTTGTCATCTGTGTAGAGGAATGCTATTGACTTTTGTTTGTTGACTTTGTAACCTGCTATGCTACTGAATTTGTGTATTAATTCTAGTAGCATCTTGGTGGGATTCTTTGGGTCTTCCAATTAAATTATGATGTCACCTGAAAACAGTGACAGTTTTATTTCTTCCTTACGTATTCTTATTCCTTTTATTTCTCTCTCTTGTCTAATGGCTGTAGGTAATGCTTTCAAAACTATATTGAATAGGAGTGGTGATAGAGAACATCCTTGTCCTGTACCAGTTTTGAGAGTAATAGACTTCAGTTTTTCACCATTTAAAATTGTGTTAGCTGTTGGATTATTGCAGATGGCTTTTATCAGGTTGAGGTAGAGGCCCTGTATTCTGATTTTCTGGAGAACGTTGAATGTGAATGAGTGTTGAACTTTGTCAAAGGCCATTTCTGCATCAACTGAGACAATCATGTGATTTTTGGTTTTGGCTCTATTGATATAGTGTATTGCATTTACAGATTTGTGTATATTCAACCATCCTTGCATCCCTGGAATGAATCCTATCTGGTCACGGTGTATAATCTTTTGGATGATTTCTCATATTCTATTGGTGAGGATTTTATTGAGGATTTTTGCATCTATGTTCACGAGAGAAATTGGCCTGTAGTTCTCATTTTTAGTTGTATCTCTCTCTGGTTTTGGTATCAGAGTAATACTTGCCTCTAGAAATAATTTTGGAAGGATTGCTTCTTTTCAATTTCACTGAAGAGTTTGAGGAGTATTGGGATTATGTCTTCTATAAATTTCTTGTGGAATTCAGCAGTGAATCCATCAGGTCCCAGACTTTTCTTTGTCAACAAGTCTTTTATTACATTTCGTATTTCACTGGCTGTTATAGGGTTATATCTTCTTGATTTAGTTTTGGTAATTTGTATTTTTCTAGGAATCTGTCCATTTCATCTGTGTCTTCAATTCTGTGAGAATAAAGAATCTCAAAGTAGCTATAAATGATCCTCTGAATCTCTGCTGGGTCTGTAGTAATTTCACCTGTTTCATTCCTTATTACTTGAATTTGAGTCCTTTCTTTCCTCTTTTTGATAAGATTAGCTAGGGGCTTATCAATTTTGTTTAATCTTTCCAAGAACCAGCTTTTTGATTCATTAATTCTTTGTATTGTTTTCTTCATCTCAATTGAATTGATCTCAGCTCTTATTTTTATAATTTCCTCCGTCTTTGGGCTTTGGATTTCATTTGCTCTTCCATTTCTAATTGGTTTAGGCACTGCATGAGAGTATTTATTTGTTCCTGTTCTGTTTTCTTAAAGTGTGAATTCAAAGCTATAAATTTCTCTCTAAGAACTTCTTTCATTGCATCCCATAAATTTTGGTAGGTTGTGCTTGAATTTTCATTAAATTCTAGATATTATTTAATTTCTTGTTTAATTTCATCTGTAACCCACTGATTGCTGAGAAGGGTATTGTTTCATTTCCATGTATTTCTGGAGTTTTTATGGTTTCTTTGGCCATTTATTTTCAATTTCATTGCACTGTGAGCAGACAATATACATAGGATAATTTCTGTTTTCTTGCATATGCTTAAGCATGACCTGTGCACTAATATATGGTTTATTTTAGAAAATGTCCCATGTGCAGCTGATAAAAATGTGAATTCTGAAGAGGTTGGGTGGAACACTCTGTGTATGTTCACTACGTCCAGTTGTTCCAAATTCTGTTTCAGTTCTGCTACTTCTTTGCTAATTTTTTGTCTGCTTGACCTATCCTTTTCATATAGCGGGGTGTTAAGGTCTCCTGTTAAGATTGTAGTATTGGATATTAGATTTTTCATGTCCATTAAGGTTTGTCTTATATAACTTGCTTCTCCCGTGTTGAGTGCATACACACTTCTGAGTGTTACCTCTTCATCCTGAGTGTTTCCCTTGACCAGTATGTAGTGGTCTTCTTTGTTACGTTTGATCAAACTTGGTTTGAAGTTTAGACTGTCTGTAAACAGGATTGCTATCCCTGCTTTTTTTTTGAGGTGCTGGAGCATGTAGTATTGTATTCCATCCTTTCACTTTTAGCCTATGAGTTTCTTTGTGAGTTAACTGTGTTTCTTGTAAGCAGCATATTGTTGGATTTTGTTTCCTTATCCGTTCTGCTATTCTACTTCTTTTAATTGGAGAATTGAGTCCATTTGCATTGGTGGTTATAATTGAAATGTGCTATGTTATTATTGACATGACTTTTATGTACTATTGTTTTTCACTTTTTCTCTTATATTTAATTGGTTGCCCTATTTGGTAGGATCTTTTTGTTCTCATTTATTGAGTTCAGTTCATTTTGGTCTCTCTCTAAAATATTTGTTAGTATACTGTGTAGTGTTGGATTTGATGTCATAAAATTCTTTAGTTGTTGCTTGTCGTGGAAGTATTTCACTTCTCCCTCATACTTGAAAGAGAGTTTTCTGGGTATAGCAGTCTGGGCTGAAATTTGTTTTCATGGAGGACTTGAAGCACTCTGCTCCATGCTTTTCTTGATTTCATGGTTTGTGAAGAGAAATCTGCCATTATTCCGATGGGTTTTCCTGCAAATGTGATCTGTTTCTTTTCTCTAGCAGCTTTTAGTATGTTATTCTTCTACTGGATTTCTCTGATCTTGATTATTATTTGTCTTGATGTGTTTTTAGTTGGGTTCATGTTATTTGGCGTTCTATATGCTTCAGTTACCTGAATATCCGATTGTTTTCTCATATTTGGAAAGTATTCTGCTGTTACTTCTACCCATATTCTTTTATATCATTTGTATTGACTCCTTCTTTCTCATAGATTCCTATTAATCTCACATTGTTCATTCTTGAAGCATCTTGTAGGTGTTGAATTATTTTTTCTTGCATCCTGGTTGTTTTTAGGAGATCCTTTCTTGCCTTTTCACTAGCTGCGAGTATGTCTTCAAGATCTGAGATTCTATCTTCACTTGTTTTCATATGGTTTTGCCAGCTTGTGATTGAGATTTTATTTTCTTGTATAGCTCTTTGGTACCTTTTCAGGTGATCTATTTCTTTCTTATATTGCTCAGTCATGGAATCCATCATTTTTCTATTCTCCTCTAATTTTTTATCAATGTCTTCTTTAATATTACTTAAGTCTTTCATTATAATTATTCTTTCTCTCTTTAGTTCAGAGATTATTTCTGCTCTGCTTTCCTCTTTACCTTTCAGTATTTGTTCTCTTATTTTAGATGTTATTAATTTAGACACGCTTTTTTTTTCTTCAGAGGTTATTTCTGTTCTGCTTTGCTCCATACGTGCAATTGTTTTTCCACTTCAGATTCTATAAATTCATGATTTCTTTTTTTAATTTCAGATGTTATCTCTGATCTGAGTTGCTCTATATGTTTCTGTATCTGTCTGTCTACCTCAGATTCAGAGTTTTTGGCTACATGATTCCCATTTTCTTCCATGGTATCATCTCCTGTATTTGATTTGGTTGGGCTTGGGCCCTGTGACTGCATCTTACTCCTTGTTGTTATCATTTTGTATGGCAGTGATCTCTATACTTTGTTGAAGTTCTGCTGTTATTGCCTACGGGAGTTTGCTCCTGATCCACCAATCTTGTTCCCCTCCAGTGATGCCTGGCTTCGAGTTGCAGCTTGGTGTGCTGGCTGCTGTGAGGCCCTGTGGACTCTGGAGCTGAGGATTCTTGCAGTTGCGTGGGTCAGACCATTTGACGGATAGGCTCAGGAATGGAGCTTAGGTGGGAAGAGCCAGAGGATGGATGCAGGCCGTCATACCCGGCTGACATGGGCTGGACCTGACTTGCAGTCGCACAGGTCAGACTGGATGGTGGATGGGCTCAGGAATGTGGCTCAGGGGGGAAGAGCCAGATTTTTCTTATACAGCTGGGTACTTCCATGCTGGTTGTATACATATTAATGAGTATTACCGCTTTCTCTTGAATTTTTCCCCAACCAGTATGCAGTGCTTTTCTTGATTTTGTTTCATAATTCTTGGTTTTAAGTTCAGACTGCCTGTGAACATGATTGCTACCCCTGCTCTTTACTCAGGTGCTGTAATACTAGGGGTATGTACTGTTGCTTCCCATCCTTTGACTTTCAGCCTATATTTCTTTTTTATGAAATGAGTGTGTTTCTTGTGTACAGAATATTTTTGGGTTGTGCTTCCTAATCTACTGTGCCATCCATTTCATTAATGGATGAACTGAGTTCCTTTACACTGATAGGTATAATAGAGATGTATTAACTTATGATTGATATGTGATTTACCTGCTGTTGTTTACGTGTTTTTCTCCTGTGTTTATTTATTTACACTATTTGTTGGGTTCTTTCCATTTTCATTCATGGATTTCTGGTCATTTTTGTCCCTCTTTAGAATATCTTTTAGTAGTCTGTGTAGAGTTGGCTTTGTCATCATGAAATTCTTTAGTTGTTCTTTGTCATGGAAGTATTTCACTTCTCCATCAAACAAAAGTTTGCAGTGAATGAATAAGGCCCTGGCCTTTTATTAATTGTTAGATTTTTATTGTAGCCTCAACTTCGTTTCCCATTATTTAATTATTCAGGGATTTCATAGCCTCTTTTTCAATTTCATTGTAAAATGTGTCTGGGAATCTATTCTATTTTATCAAAATTCTCTGACTTTTAGAGTGTGCTTTTTACCATATTTACTAATTATCTTTTGGATTTCAGTGGTGTCCATTGTGATTTCTTTCACTTTTTTTCTTTTCTACATGCATTGACAAAGTTTTTTTCCCCCTCTTTTCTTAAATTTCATAAGGGTTTGTGTATTTTTTAAATGAAATAATTCTTCAGCTCATTAACTCTTTATATTGTTTTAGTCTCAAATTTATTAATTTTCACTCTGATCTTTATGATTTCCTGCCTTGCACTGGGTTTAGATTTAGACTGTTCTTGTTTTTCTGGTGTCTTGAGAAGTATCATTTTGTTATTTATTTGAGTTTAGTCTGGTTTTCTGATGTTGGCATCGGCAGCAATACACTTCTCTTTTAGGGCTGTTTTTATTGTGTTCCATGCATTCTAGCACACTACACTGACAAGATTTGGTTCTAGACATTGCTCACTTTATTTCCTGGTATCTTCTGTGATCATTGATTGTTCAGTAGAGTGCTATTTATTATCCAGATGTTTATAAAATTTCAGTGAGACATGGTGTAAGAAATATTGTTTTCCAGCCTTGAGTGATTAGTCTGTAAATTTATTTTCATATTAGACAAGTCTATCAAATACAGCAAAATGTCAGGTTTTCCTTTGTTCCAGTTTTTTAATTGGGAAGTTAAAACCTTTTCTAATGAAAGTTATTACTGAGATGTGTAGACTTATTTCTTGCATTTCATTCTTTTTCTGTTGCTGGTTCTTATTTTTCTGTTTAACTACTTACCTTGTTTTGTGTATTCATTCTATCAAACTATTTTCTCTTCTAGTTTAACAAATAATCAACTTGTAGCAACAAGCTGAACTGAATCAGGATGGTTCTGAGTGTAGAATGTCCACCTGAGGATTGTTTCCAAAAGCATAAGAAAAGAACTAGCATGGAAGATGATGTGCTATTGATTCTCCTGGAGAAACTGGTCATAGTGGCTTTCCAGCATGAACTTGGCTATTCTCAGCACCAGAGGAACTCAGATGCTCACTGTCACTGAGGATGGCTGTGGTTCTTTTGTGTGTGGGGGGGGGATGCTCTGGTTCTTACTTTGAGCATCACCTCCTGGTTCCAGTACAGATTTCTCAGTCTGCTGGCAAAGATCATTCATCTTACTGGTGTAGACTTTCCAGCTTCTACCACTAACTTTTTAGACTTCACAATGCAGACACTTGTTACATACTTGCATGAGACAATATTGTGGATTCCAGGCCTCCGGTAGGACTTATGGAGGACGTTGCCACGGGCTCTAGGTCATCATTTGGACTTGTGCGGCATATTCATATGGTATCCAGACACTCAGCTGGAATTTTTAGGTCTCTAGTCCACAGATTTCCTGAACTTTTTGCATTTCACTTTTTGAGTGAATAGTATAAAATAATACTATAAACTATGTGTCCTGTATTAAATCTTTTTCTTTGTAAAATTTGCACTACAATAGTTGGCTTCATCGTCTGTATCTATGATATTCTTAAGCATTTTTAATGTGATGATTTGGTATTTGCGACTTTCTTAAGGATTTTTTTTTGGTCAGAGAATGTCTTTATTTCTCAATTAATTTTTGAAAGATAGCTTTATAGGATATACTCACCTGGATTCAGGTTTTTTTTTTTTCTTGTAAGGTTTGAAACATTTTACTCTACGTTTGTCAGCCTTTAAAGTTTGTGCTGAAATGTCTGCTATAATCTTTATGTTTTTAACCTTAAAAGTGATATTCTTGCTTTCTTCTGATAACTTTTAAGATTCTGTCCTTGTGTTGAACGGGGATCTTGACTATGACATGTCATCATGGGTTTTTGAAAATCATAATTATTTTGCATTCTGTAAGGCACTTCTCTGTATGCTGAATTATTTTCCCATAATTGGCTATCTTTCTGGTATGATTTTCATAAACAGGTTGTTTATTCTATGTGTGCTGGCCACTAATTTTTCTCTCCTTAGTTTCACATTATTCTTCATGCTATGTAGTAGCCTTTGGAGAAATTTTGCAAAAGCTTTGTCATCATATTAAAACTTATTTTTCTAATTATATCATGTGTTTCCATTGTGTTTTTGAAGCCTTAGACTTTTCTCCTCTGGTTAATCATTTTTCCTGTTCATATACAATATAATTCTTTACTCTGGGATTTCTATTTCACAATTTTTATGTAGTATTTCATTAGTAAATTTGCTGTTCATGTTTTGAAAAGTTTTGGTTAGCTCCTCTAATTTTTTTCACATAAGCATATTGATCAGTTTGTTCGTTTAACTCATTCTTTGCAACCTCCTTAATTGGGTTGTACAACTCAGCTTTGTATGACTTAGGGGTCATTGAGGCATTTTGTTAGCATGTGTCTCTCTCTGTCTCTCTGTCTTTGTCTCTGTCTCTCTCTCTCTCCTCAGAATTTAAGTCAGCAGTAGTGAACCTATGGCATTAGTGCACATTGGTTTGCTTGAAACACTGGAAGTTATAGAAGTTTCATCATCACTGGTTTAAGTTACATAGAGGGATGACAATTTGTTTATGTTAAAAGATTTATTTAATTAGATTCTGTTTTCTTGCAATGTAATTCTGAACTTATTTACCAAAAGTAGCTGTCTAGTGGACTATTCAATTTAACTAGGTTGAACCCAGTCACTGTGTTGTAGAAAGGATTTCTGCTGGTTAAAACAGCATCCAAAGATCCAAACATATACCAGTTATAAGCATTAAAACTTGCTCTTGTACCTTCACTATTTTACCAGTTTCCTTTATAGTTTATACCATACTGCTGTTGGCAGTTATTCTATGATGTGAAGGTGAAAAGGAAGAGAGGGAAAAGGGAGAAAGAATGGAGTATATCAGTAGGAAGAGAAGGAGATAAGAGAAATGTTGAAAGGTGACAAATAGATAGGAGGTCAGACTCTGACAAAATATTTTATT